>CAJQUW010014293.1:0-209426 GCA_907163375.1 Prostheceraeus crozeri
CACCAACACCTTCCAAACAGCAAGTATTACCCGGGCCGACCTCAAATGTTAGTGGTGAAGATGAACAATTCACGGAATCTTCAACTCTTCCCAAATGGGACTGTACAGATTCTCGGCGCCCTTTCTCATTCATCGGCGCAGTCAATGCGCTTAGAGCTACAAAGACTACTACGTCGGATATGGAAGAGGGAGAGGTGTGTGATGTCGAATCTGACTGTGGACAATATGGTGATCTCTACTCAATTGAGTGAAAGTGTATCATTTTCGAAGATTCGTACCAGCAGTTACAATTTGTGTTATGAACCCGAACTTTTTCCTGCAGCTCTCATTAGTTGTTGGTTACCTGTGCATGTGGCAATCTTTCATAATAGTAAAGTGATCATTACTGGACTAAAATCTCATGTACAAGCAAATGTGATCCTAGACTATCTCATCGAGTATGTACGTACCCAGCGGATTGTAAAATAAAAAACAATTTTTCCAACATGATGTTTTTATTTCAAATCATGATAGAACTTACAAATCATTTTTTCATTAGAGGATGGATTACATGAAAAGTTTTGAATAACGGATACAAATCGAGATACATGTAAACGTTTTAAGATGAAGTACAGTACAAAAGCACCACACATTGATGAAAGTGGATGTTGTAGTATGCGTTCATTTCGCTGATATTGACGCGCATGTTTTCTCAACCACTGCTGTGTTGGTATATTTGGAGGTTGAGCAAGAGAGTCAAATAGTTCACCACGTCGGTCTTCTCCAATAAAGATCGCTTTCCAATGCTCACCGCCTAAATTCTGAGAATGAGTGTTTAGCACAATAAAGATGGGATAGTGATTTACTGCAGGTGGTAAGGTGTCGAGTGAATAGACATTATCGAAAGCTTTCAACGTCGCTTCGTCTGCATTACGCTGCACTTTAGTCTTAATATCGTCAGCAGTCAACCAACTCATTAACGATTATACTGAAGAATCACGTCACGATACTTTGTAATTTCAATATTTGAATCGAAGACTGCATAAATTAATACATTGATCGTCTCAGGTAGTGTTCTTTTGAACGTCAAATCCAAACGAATATTATGAGGCACGTTCGCTTGACGATAGGGTGCACTAATATCGCTGTCAGCAGTCAAATCAAATGCATAAATAGTATATCCACTCTTAAACTCTTTCATAGTAAGTCCGTTGGTGTCATCCGTATTGTAAAAGCCAAAGACATCCATAAAATCAACATAACTGCGCATAAATTGATCCGCAGCAAAATCTGGTTTGTAGGGTGGACCAGGATGACTCACACCATTTACACGTAAAGCAATTTCACTTAACTGATTGTGTTTAAAATTGAAAGGATTCTTCTTTATATTACCATTAAATGCATCATTTTCAACCATTGCCACCATGAGGAGCTTCTGTGCTTCCGATGGAAAGAGGCCATCTTTCATGAAACTCTTTTGATCTTTCGGAATTGTAAAGGTGAGAAGCTTTGTATGCTGAATGGGGTAAATGGCATTTTGGCGGTTAAGACCTTCAGCATGTCCTCTAATGACACTTGGATTCGGTACTACTCGACGAATGTAAAGTGCAATATCTTCCACATGAATTCTAAAATTGTCAACTTTACCAAATGCATTCAGCGCAAATTCAGGCTTATTCAATGTCAGCTTGAGTCGCATGCTGGTATTACAGAGTAAAACTTTGACTGTCTAAAGAAGTCTAAATTCAGCGGACCATATAGCTGACATACTTTACTATCTTTAATCATAGCAGATCGCTTTACAAAGCCACTGTTTGTTTCAGCATCAAATTTTCCTGCTTCATCTCTGTACCATCCCATGGCTTCCATATGACTTTTTTGTGCTGCTGGATGAAACTGTGATACATGATTGAAATATGATTTATAGGGATAATCGCTTTGACCACCTTCCACCTGCTGCTCTCCAATCGTTAGAGAAACATCGCGAAGTAATGTAGTCAATGGTAATTGTTCAGTCCAACTTTGTGTATCGTCAATAGCAGTTCCATCTGCTTGCTGAATTCTAAACCTCAAATCAACCATCGCATAACTCAAATCTATGTAGTCATCACTACCACCAGGAATAACAAATTCAATGGGGCCAGCATTCTCAGCTGTTCGAGGATGATAATCTACAATACTTGAACTAAGAATATCTGTCTGTATGGCTTGTTGATGGAACAAACAAAACCGGAAGTTTTACACTCCATGATTAGAAGTTATAGCAGCGTCGTCGTTTAGCGCCTGATGAATGATTAGAGCCTCTGCGACGTTTGCGTGAATGCCTTTTGACTGAAGATCGCACCTTACCAGCTCCGCGATGTTTCCTTCTTCCTTTATTCATTCGTTTAGGTGATTTCTTTCCTTGAGTAATACCAGCAAAGGTCTGCTTCAATGTTTTTAAACCGCGTTCCTTCCCACGATTCAACAAACTGCTCTTAAAACTTCTACCTCTGGAAAGATCACTAGCAACATCACCAGCAAAGCCAACGGCATTACTTAAAACATTTCGTTTTAAAGATCTACCGACATTGGATATGAGAGGTGCTACAACAGATTTCAGTGCACCAAGTATGCTACCTCCACGTTGGCGGCGAGCGCCGATGTAAATTTGTCCTCCACCACTTACATAGGAGGGTCGTGAATAAAATGAGGCAGTTGGATTCATAGCTCAAACCCTAAACATTGTTAGTTACAACTTTGCATGAATCACTGTCGATCACTTAGATGAAAGATGTCGGCACGACACATCCAAGAGTTCATACTTGAAGGATAACCAGCCCATTTAACAAGACACCATTCTTCACCTTGTCGTTTTTTTACATCGAATGATTTTCTCTACCAAATATGTTTCACTTTCACTGACTACCTCAATCTCATCGCGGTAAAAGCTACCCTCAATTTCTTCATTATCGTAATCTTTCAACTTGTAAGTGGTCGGAGAGTCTTTTTGATTAATCCTTGATACTGTAAATACCTCCTCTGTCCAATTCGGAAGGTACCCTTTAGCAAAAACACTTTTCACTTTTGAGATACGAACTTTATCACCAATTTTCACATCACTTTTCACATGAGTGCGTTTACGTTGGAATGATTCGCGCACTTTATCTACATTGTCAGCATTTACATCTACTGGTCTGAGTCCAATAGAACGATGGATAGAGTGATTGTAGGCATGGAGTGTATCTTGTAGAACCTTTGTCCAATTTTGTGTCAAGTTGGCAGTAAAATGTCGCCACAAGCGATTTTTTAATGTGCGATTAAAACGTTCAACGAGTGCAGCTTTATAAGCACTCTTTACACTAAACAACTCAATGTCATGCCTCTCAAATAATCTTCTCACATGCTGATTTTCAAACTCTTTTCCTTGATCACTCTGAATTCTTTTTGGAATCCGACCTTCTCGAAAAATTGTTTGGAATGCTTTTGCTACTCCTTTCCCTTCTTTAGTTTTTAAAGGTTGAGCCCACGCATAACGCGAGAAAATATCAATGACGGTTAAAATAAAATTATTGCCCGAGTTATGTTTTGAAATGGAGGCAACATCACACAAATCTGCTTGCCACTGTTCATCGATGTCATGAACAATATAATGGCGGGTGCGGTACTTCTTTTTCGCTTGTTTGTGGAGTGTATAGGTAGCCTGACCCTTTAACCATCGTTTCACTTGTGATTGTGGAAGACCACTCGCTTTTGATAATTTCTTGATCGATGCAAATCCTGCCGGATGTTTTACATCATAATAGATTGACTTCAAACGCTCAGTCGATGACGACTGACTCTTTTTCCTCCTTCTCATCTTTTTGCTTTTTGCCTTTCTACATTTACAACAACTGCAGCATTTAGCTTTAACGGTTTTGCGATCGTGTTCACATTGCTTAGGGGTTTCATTGTGAGAGCTGGCGCAGCAAGTGCAAGTGACAACGACATTCACCTCTGGCGGCTCATTACATGGTAAGCAACACATCTGCTTCATATTAATAGTCTGAGAACATGTATTTCTTGGGAGGAGCTGTTTTACGTTTTCCTTTTACTAGTTTTAGTGGTGGTGTAGATCTACGTCGAGTTCTTCCTCTTATTTGCTTAGTGAGTGTGGGAGGGGATGTAGCAGGTGACGCTTTAAACCAATTTGTTGGCATTTTCATCGTCTGAAGCATTGGAGCAGTAGCCACTGTTGAATCAAGTTCTTTCAATGTCTCATTATTCAAAGCAAATTTTGGCACATTATGCTTTTTCAATAGTTTAAGAAAGTATGTCCAACCAGGTGGAACATAGCCCTGACGGCGCTTTCTACGTGTCGCATACTGAATCAAGTCTTCATAACGTGAAGCATCAATCACTTTATTTTCATCTGTAATGATTTCTCCTCTATCATTTACATTGAGATGGGGTTCAATACTATTGAAAAGAGATATGGCATGTGCGCGAGATGCTAAAGGTGTAGCAGTCGATACAGAGTCACGCATCTTATTCTTCAAGTTTTTCAATTGCTCAACAGTTTCCGATTGTAATAATACAGCACGATGTGGATCTTTGATGTGAACATTTTGCTGATAATCTATTTCTTTCCTATACATTTGATTTGCAAGAGGTTGCTTTACTTGCTGCATGGCAGTCAATTGTACATATTCATCCTGAGGAATAACAATCATGCGAGAATAAGAACTCATAGTCTGTAGATAATCATGGGAGTTTTCAAAATATCACTTCGAAATCTAAATTCTTCCGGACACTCTTGCGTAAAGTCAATGAATAAGTAACCGTATGGTTTTTCAGTAGCTGCTTGAAAAATTTCAATTAAGGCTTTTGATCCTCTGGGTGCAACTTGTCGCGCTAAAATTTCAAATAGACTTTTATCTCGCGGATTCTTGAAAATAGCATAATAGTGTGTATTCAGGTTTCGTGTACGAGCTTCTTTTCCATCAGGAAACAAATTTTGTGTGATATAGATGATAAAGCACCTTTTATGATGTGCTGCGCGAGTGAACATATCTGTAACATCTTTGGAGTTCTTACTTTCTTTTAATAAATCATCCAATACAACAACATCATTAGACTGAAGTTTATCCACTGGAATAATTCCTTCATGTCGAATAAAGTTGCGACTTTGCAATTTCTGAAACAGCGACGGTTGATAAATACCATAACACCAAATCACTCGATTGATAGGTTCCTTAAACAACTCCCTTCTTTTATCCAATAAATTCAGCGTGAAAACAGTTTTACCTGCATGAGATGGACCTGATACAGTCAGAACTTTATCACATTGAAGTCTGAAATCCATTTTAATACTTTGAGATTCAACATTTGCATAATTAACGCTTAGAGCCAAAGATATTACCCAATAGGTTGCCCACGGCAGGAGCTATCATTGGAAGTATTGCTGAAAGGAAACCGCCCATTTGTGTTAAAGTTTTCCTCCTTCTTTGATGGGTGACTTTAGGATTGGAGATGAAACGCAATTTCGTAGCATATCGCTTAAGTAACTTTCGTTGTTTTGGCGCTAATTTCTTCGTCCTCAACTTCCTCACATGAGAAATAATTTCACAAATGAATTTATCGTTAGCATGTCGTATAGCATTGTATCGCTGATTTGCTTTCATTCGTCGGAGAGCTTGAATGGCTGAAGAAAACTTTTGACTTTTACGTTTCGTCATTTTACGTTTCGCCATTTTCCGTGTTAGTCTTTGCTAAAACCTATCTTTACCACATTTGCATAGGTACTAACTATTGCGACATAAGTGACACTCGAAATGAGTAATATCACAGTGGTTACATTTGCAAAGTTGAATGCAATTACGTATGAAACAGCGTTGAAAAAAAGCATGCTTACATCTCTTGAAGATGCGCTTATCATTTCCATCCTTTCGCTTACATACATCACAACACATAGTTTCACCGTTACTGATGTCTATAGCAAGTCTTTTTGAAGATATGAATTTGCTAGCCTTTTCTAAATAATAGACACATGTACAGAAGGAATATACTTCGAGAGTAAGCAGACATAGCTCGAAAACCAGTTGTGCTACAATCAAGTACCACTGCATTTTCAATTTTTCTTTATGGAAAGTTGAATGTGAATATCTGAAATCGCTTCAATCACTAGACTGCTACCATGATGTTTAAATGCGTTAAGACGTTCAGCAATTTTTATCATATGTCTTTTAAAAAATTCTTGGGGGTGATCTACCACTTCCATTGAATAAGAAGCAAAATGGAAAGAGCGACTTTCCACCTCCTCCTTTCCAAAATGACTAAACTTAATTTTCGCAACTAATCGCGCCATGATAATGCTATCAAAGAATGTATTCATTAACTCTAGAAATAGAGTGCTAGCATCATCGACCTCTGCTTCGATGTCGGTCTCATCTTTATGAAAATTTATCACATAATCTTGAACAGCTCCTTTTAAACTTTGCCTATGAAAATGTAATGTTCCGCAGTCGTTTGAGAAAGACATGATCGCCCTTTATCTAACCCATCCATTGCATGAAAACAACAACTCTTCTCATAGTAATATTTATTGAATAACGGTAACAAGCATGCATTATAAATCAATGGTTTGAAAGAGATAAAATAGATACAGCTGGTAACTATCATACAGCGAGCAACGATAACCATACAGGACTTTGGCAGTGTTGAGGTAAGGAGGAAAGAAGCATTGGTTATGAACGTAGCTACTACAACGAATAGACAAAATAGGAACACACAAATCCTTAAAACGTTTCGTGACTTCATGATAATGTTGATTCACTCTACTATCCCAAGGCGGGAGCAAAATATCATCAATGATTAGATTGGGAAATACTTTCCTCTCCTTACCAGGATTATTACAAAAGATGCGTATAACATTGAAAGCAGCTAACCATCGTTTAAAGTCAATAAGAAGAGCACTCTCACAAGAAAAGCCATAGTCTTGCAAATATTTCAGATTAAGTCCATGAATGTGTTTTCTCGCCCATTGATCAACATTGGGATCGCAGTTGGCATGTTGATGATAGACACTAACAATCTGATATGTCCAATTGTTCATAGCAATAGCACTGAGCTCCTGTACAGGTTCACCCTCACAATCCATAAAAATGATGATAGAAGCCTAAAACGGAAAATTACACATCTAAGGAAACGGTCTATAACATATTACAAAATGAAGAATTACATCGATGCTTTTCACGACAAAATACACAAATGATATGATGGCAACGAAGAAGTAAAATGTATCTAATAAGACCACGTCCACGACACTCAAAGCACATAAGCGAATTGTCATAGGGTAGAGTTAGGAAAGGATTAGTAATTCTCCTTCTTTGATTTGCGTTTGGAGGTAGCATTCTTGTCCGACTTGCGCTTCGTACCACTGCCGTTAAGGATTTGATCAATTATGTCGTCCACGTTGGGTTGTTTTGGGCTATATAGGATGGATTCCATATGCATAGAGAGAGAGGCTATTTTATTATCCTTATGCCGACCGTAATATACTCCATTCACTTTGAAAAGGATATCCCAAGTGCCTTCTCCGAGCTCGTCGCATGTGATGGATGTTGAATGATCTCCCTCCTTCTTATAGTAAGTGCACCAATGTGATACCGGTAGGCAAATTTGATTGCCATCCCAAATCTTTCTATAGGGAGTATCCTTGTCATCTCTCGCCTTCCACTCTTGAGCAAGAGGAGCAGGAATGTCCATATTTAATGTCACGTACTCTTCAATAATATCAAGTTGGTGGCGAATGTACGGACTCACGGGGATCAGTATGTAGTCCCCATACTGATTGCGCATTATCTTGACGTCTGTGGAAGGGAGCATTCCGGTTTGTAGGACTACGCTATGATTGTCATAACGCAAGAGTTGTTTAAATTTACGCTGTAGCGGTGTAGGATTATGTACCTTGGTTGTTTCTTCCACCGGCCTCAGTTGTAGATGATCTGATTGTAGCGAACCTTGTAACGCCTGACCGCCACTTCGTCCTACTAGTGTAGCAGCAGATGGAGTAGATGCCTGAAAATGAAAAAGATCGTATTAAGTTAACATTCAAGGGAGGAGAGGGAGGGAAATAGCGACTTACCATTTTAGTTAGGTAATATAATAGGGAACAAGAGAGAGAGAGAATGTGCGTCCGTCACTTGTACGATTCAATGATAGAATGATTCTCGCTGTGGGAAGCTCTCTATTTATAATGAAATGCTGGACTCTCATTGGACGGCGTCTCTCATTGGACAATAGCATCAAGTTGTTTCCCATCATGGGAGATAGACCTTGGCAGTTGAATAGATTTCCTCAGAACACAAAGGGCAATGTTTAGTCTTCAAAGTCGCATAACATGAAGAACAGAGAGCGGTATGAGCACATGGTAGACACTCAGATGGGTCTCCACTGAATTCGTCTCATCATAAGCTTTCAAACGAGCTATCATATGTCTCCATCCGACCACTGGAAGGCAAAATTGAAGCAAGCTCTCCCGGGGGGGGGTGGGGGGGAAAAAACTTATCGACCTAACTTTTGACGAGGAAGACGATGGCAGCACTCGCGCATTGGATTTCCTCCCCCCCCCGGGGGTGGAAAACTTGTCGATCTAACTTTTGATGAGGAAGACGATGGCAGCACTGGCGCATTGGATTTCCTCCCACCCTACCCCCCCCCCGGGGTGGAAAACTTGTCGATCTAACTTTTGATGAGGAAGACGATGGTAGCACTCGCGCATTGGATTTCCTCCCCCCCGGGGTGGAAAAACTTGTCGAGCCCATTTTTGACGAGGAAGACGATGGACACCACGTCCACCAGGCCGGCACACCACGTCCACCAGGCCGGCACCCAAGCCCACCCGGGCGGCACAACACCCCAGGACAGGGAGGAGGAGGAGGAAGAGAGGAGGGGGGTAGGGTGGGAAACGGCCGCCATCTTGCGCTATCTGGTGTTTGTCACTTGCTTACTACTGGTATGGCAAAGTGAAAGCTGAAACAGAGTCAATTGTGCGCAAAAGTTACATACTGAAGCGGAATTACTGAAAAAACAAAATTTGTCCTGAATACACATAATACATATCATGCGGAAATGTTGCACTTTTTCTTCAATTCAATTATCGTATTAATTTCGGGGAGTCTCAAATGTAACTACTTTTATCTAAGGAAATCGAAGGCTTTTTTAATTTGCCTATGAAATTCCTATAACATAACTTTATGGGAATGCTATAAGGGATTTCTCCATGGGTTTGAAAGGGTTTTTTGCACTGATAATGAAAGGGATTTCTATGGGATATCATATGGGATTCATAAGGGATTTTAAGGGGATCCCGTAGAAAACCCATAGAAAATCATATGGGATTCGTAGGGGAACCCCATAGAAATCCCCTTTCAGTCCCATTAAAAAGGGTCCAAAAATACCATAGAAAATTTTGTATGGGAATCCCATACAATAGAGTCACTCGGGCAATTAACTCTCAACGATACATTGATTTCTTAGAAAACATGGCATCTGAGTTTGAAAGTGTGTTGCCTAGGTGGGAGATGGTTGTTCAACACGACAACGCTCGGCCTCATGTTGCTCGTTGTGCTACTGAATGGTTTGAGGCCCAACACATGTCTCTGCTGAAGCAGCCTCCATACTCACCAGACACAAACTTGATGGACAGATTCTTATTTAGAAATTATGAAGCGTTCATAAGGGGACATGACTTTGAAAATTCACATGAAATTCACCACAATTTTCGTCAATACATATGGATGCCATGATGAGCAGCAAGCTTCTTAAAGAACTTGAAAATTTACTTCTTCATTTGCAAAGAATCGTTGGTGCAAATGGAAATTATGTTCAATAGTCACTTTGTCACTGTGTTGTATAGTTGCAACAATAACAATATCATGACTTGTCTTAAATTACAATGTAATCTGTTTCATATGAAAAGCGAAGTCTTTTTGCGGAGCCCTATACATGCAACCATAAACTTGGTATCATTGGATGGAGAAAAGTTCACAAGGAAATATCAACGCTTTTAGAGAAAATGATGACACAATGTCGGAAACTACAGATTGATATATTTTGTGACGCAATGTTTCTGTCACAAATTTCTTCTAAATTAATGATGGATTTTGTTTTAACACTGCACGCATTTCTAAACGTACCAGCTGGACGTGGAATTTTGTGGTCTGTCGCTATTAACGAAGCTATCAGCCTATATCTACGCACATGGCATGTGTCAATGCACCAGGGAAAGTAAGTAGTTTATATTTCATTGCAATGAATGTTCAGTCTTATATAATGCGTGTATATTTTTTGAAATGAAAATCGTCGACATTCGGTAACATAGAAACATTTAAGGAAGTTAGATCAGTGGAATCGGCTTGCAGACTGATGAACGGAGCTTATGATTGGTTGGTTAAGTTAGGAACAACCCAATATAGATAAGTAAAAAAAATTGAAGGGCACTGTGTGTAGGGCACTGTTTAGAAGTGAATAAGTAGATGTTGCTGGAATGGCTATGGCTTCTACATAGGTTGAGGCGGCAAATATTTGGTCTCGCATCTATTACACCGGCTGAGCTGATGCAGCATTCTTCCACTTTTGCTGCCTTGTCTTTAGCTGCTCAGAAAATTCTGACTCCAAATCACTCAATGGTATAAGAAATGTGCGCCTGAATGTCTGTCTTGATTTGTTTATTTGTCTTGCTTCATCTCTCTTGGTCCTACTTTGCATACTACAGGCACGCATGAACAGGGGGACTAGGGAGGGCTCAGCCCGCCTAAACATTTCACTTATTCGTAGCAACTACGAAATCTTCGGCCACATACATTGAACTCGGACTTTTGATTGGACATGAATGATATAGAATTATATGTATGAGTGGGCAGTGAATGCCAATGCAACTATCGCTTGCATCAATCTAAGTCATGAAGACCTTCAGAGTGTTCAAATTGTCACGATTCCATCAAATTTCAGGAAATCCAATCCACATATCACTCTTTTTGCATGCATCAGATATTGTGATCCACTTTTACCAGCATGACAACAAGATCATTAGATTATAAGAACATCTCCGCGATAACTTCGCAAGCCGGGTCGACCAGAGAAATTCGATTTGTGGTGCCTCGAAACGATCCTCAGATACATGACAACTAAGACAGAAACGAACAATCAGGCATAATGATTGCAGCAATCCTCGAAGCCTAGTTCGTCAATACAATGTGCGAAGAGGCTTCGGGTTCTCTTTTGAAATAATATATCTGTGGATGGATTTCAGCGATGGAGCTGCGAGTATATTAAACACTTCTAAAGTCATTCTTGCATTTGGAATGTCTAGGGAAACGGTGACAAAGTAAAATGTTATAACATGATGGTGTACATATCAGCGATGAAACTGGCTCAAAGGCACAGTTGGGTGACTCACTCAATGACTCGGGAACTTTTTGGGTTCTAATGCTTTTGTATTCATAGAGCAGGCTTTTGAGAGAATGATTTTCAACATTTGGTAGTTTAAAATTGAAATATTACAGATGAAGCTCTTATTTGCTGTATCACAGGAATTTATGTGCATTTGATCGAGTTTGACGATTCGTGCTATCAGTATTTAAATTTTTTTCGCGGTTCCACGGAAACGGTATAGTGGCGAAAAATGAAGGGGAGGAACAATGCGAAAGCACTTCCGCAAAATTTGGATAGTTGAATTTTATGTGCAACTTAGCACTTAGAGTTTAATTACTTCAACACGAGTAGAGCAATCTGATTTCATTCAGATGCCATACATATATAGAAACTGACTGAGTCTTATTGATGTGTTTGCATGCTTTTCAGGATATATTTCTAAAAGTATGATGCCAAAGGCCAGCTTCATCACAAAGTTGCATCATTGGTCGTCTAGCTTGCTAGCAATTGACGAAAATCATTTAAAAAAATTCCGCTCTCAAAAGTATGGCAATTTTTATTTCAAAGGAGATTTTTTACATGCATGTTCAAAATTGTAATTCTTTTGTACGTGTATGTTTAGGCTCATTTGCCGTTTAGATAATTTAAATGTATGTAGTCCTATTTTTACGATGGGACACTGTCAGAGGATTTTGACTTGATGTGGCCTAATCTGTAATATAGTTTGTGCGGGACATGTTCAAATTAATTTCACTTCCCCTGAACGAACTGCGTTGCTGATGAAAGACATTGCAAATTGCTACAGCCACAAAAATAATGAATGACACCATTAGTAAGTAGTTCATTGTAAAACACCTTCAATTTCAGGCAAATAACATGATACAATGATAATGAACTTAATACTTCTATTATACAAAATCAATTCTAGAGAAGCATGGCATAATTACATGTAAGTGCAGATGTTTTATGTCAATTGTGATCGTTCCAATAAACTTACATATGCAATTAAAAATTGGACATAAGTGAGCATGTTTGATAAACATATGTCATTTTTGAGTGCTTGATGCATATGCCCTATGTCAATTTGACGTTTTTTGCATCAACTATCTTCAATTTCATCAATAACAATTTTAGTGCAGTTCATCGGTATTATTTTTGATAGTGATATTTTATCTCTTTACGTTTTTATAGAGAGATCTAGCTGCCTCACACTTGCTTTGCTGCCATTGCTTGAAACGCAACTTCTTTTCTTTGACAGCGCTTTCCACTTCCGAATTACACCATCAGGTCTGTCTTATGCCTGCCCAGCCTTTGCGATGACCACACGCTGTTTCAGCACTGTGCATCCAAGCTGTCATCATCCTGCTCCACTCCAAGTCAACTGTATTTTGGTCTGCAACATATCCTTCATGGTTCATAATCTCCTCGTTAAAATGCATGGTTACTTGAGAAGACTTCAGCTTCCTAACTCGCAATCGTTAAATGATTTTCTTGGATTGATTCTTCAAATTTTCTATGCTAAAAAATACCATCCACGCCTACATGATGAGCTGAAGAACTGTGCGTGAGACCGATCTCCGTTGAATTGTTGTCAATGAGACGCATGTAAATATACATGCGCTTATAATCCTCAAAAACATGTTCGTCATTGAAAAATATACTCGTAAATGTGAAAAACTCCAAAATGAACTCAGAATGCCAACGCATGCACAATGGGCCATATATTTGCATCGTGCTGAAAACGAAAGATAAAACGTCTAGAAGGCTATTCCTTTCATTACCTAGTTCGATCAATGCAGGATGACGCTTGACGCTGGTGGAGACTTGTGCGCAACATTTTTTGCTTCTTCTCTGAAATATGAAGGATTAATTGGATTGAGTGATAATTTAATAATAATATTTATTACTTTCGTGTTTCCATGAGTGCATGAATTCTTTGACTAAGGAGACATCAAAACCTTGCTCTATAATTCATCCAGGGTAGTTTGATTGATTTGTTTAAGTATCTGGATATGATTGTATCATGTATAAATTCTTGATCGAATATCAGCATACCGATAGTGAGAAACCAAGGAGATCGCTTTTCGAACGCATAAATTCGTGCGAATAACGGATTAGCAATAAAATTGCTATTCAGATGGAATAACCGCGCCACTGTGGCCCGGTAAGGAGCAAGATTCTGAGACAAAACCAATTACATACAACCCATGAATGCGCCAATGCATCATGAACGTGATCATTTTCATTTTCTATGCAAGACACAGTCAACAATGATCCAATTTTATTTCGCACAAAATACGTGATCTAGCTAGACGTGTTTATTTGCTTCTGCTCGTGAATATCATAGTCAATGTCGATTGTGATTTGTGGATCTGACTGTGACAGTCAATCCTTAATTCTATTGTTACAAGTAAGCAGTTAACATCTCGTAAATATTATTCCTGTTTTCTTCAACAGGTCGTCTACGCTGACCTCAAAGATCTTCAGAAACCGTCTTGGTGTTGGTCAGTGCAGTAAATCAAATTTGAAAGCTGTTCAATGAGTAGAAGATTGTGGATTGATCAGGTGGAAAATGAAGTGCACTTCTCTTCTGTATCACTTGATCTTGATTGCTCTGAAGTCTTCAACAAAGTGGGAATTAGGGTAACTCGTCGTGCAGAACGAGTTTCAGCATGATGGAGCATTTTTGGTGAATTGTGATATTCCTGTGCATGATAGTGATATGTAGACTTGGACAGTGTCACGACTTTGTTGACATATGTTTTGGTAAAGTTGGACAAATTGTATCTTTCATGTGAAAATCAGTCTGTTTTTGCAACTTGTCAGTGTTGTGAATTTCTATATGAATAAAATGTGAAGTTAATGACTTGCTCTTATAATGTGTTAAGTGTATGAAAGGTAGTAGGCAAATGGGCAAGGCATGGGAAGCGCAAATCCAATAATGGTTAAATTTGAAAATGCAATCGGCTAGTGCCAGGGTTAGGGTTAGCGAACGGGCTAGTTTCCAGGGATGTAGGCTTCAGATCTGGATTGTAGGTGAATAGAGGATCAAGAAAAGTATAAGTTTCCCTAGGGTTTGGTGTTAGATCGTGTCTGTGGAGAGAGTTGAAAGTTTCACAATGCTGACTTCTATTATTCCATGCGCATAGGCCTGCCTGTCATAATGATGGTAGTTGGCATGTGTCGGGTAAGTTTGCATAAGTGATAGAGCAAGCTCATATTATCCGCATGCATTGTTAGGAATGTTTGACAACAGATTAGGACAGTATAAATATGCTACGAAGGAGGCATTCCTATAGGTCGCAATTGCAGTTGAACATAAATTTTATCAATGAGTTGTATTGTAAGTGATGGATAAGCGCTAGGGCTTCATGAAAGGAAGACACTGAAGAGGTCTAAACATGTCCTTAAAAACTGTGACAGTCACGGAACTGCCTTATGCAAATTACATGTACAAGCGATTGTTGTATCCAGTCCTACCCACATGTACGTGTATAAGAGGAACATGTAGCTACATGATTGTTTTAGAGGAAATCCCCGAGCCTGATGTTGAGTTCAGTCTCTCTGAAGATGATGCGCGGAGCGCACCGAAAGTACTCGGATTAGAGAAGAAAACTGCTTTTCTCTGTTTGCCAACATCAGGCTGGGGGATTTCCTCTAAAACAATCATGAATATGACCAATCCCTTATTTTCAACAACATGTAGCTACATGTACCAATTGCAACAGGTAAGAGGGGGGACGCGTGAATTCAGCAGGAATGGATTGAGGAAGGAATTCTAGTTGGCATATGCACGAAAAGATCCCGAGAGGAAAATTTAAATGCAGTTGAACATTCTCACTTTTGCTGAACATTCCGTGGTGCTTCTGTGTGTCTTTCTTCCTGTCATCTTCTTTCTGTGAGCCATCGGAATTCGAGAAGTTTCGTGAAGTAGGCTGTCAAGTTATATCAATTGTTGTGATATTCATAATCAGCCATCTTCTGATCTGCTGGCGTGCGGTTGTGCTACAATCTTCGCTGCTGTCAAGTTTGCGTTTTCTATCAAATTTGGTACTTCTATCGCAATTTTTCGGTTGCTTCTCATATCACAGGAATCTTCGTTGTGTTCCCGGATCATTCTATCGTGTTCCCGGTCAACGTGGAATATTTATTTCCTTGGTATTCTCATTTTGGTGATTTTCTCGGTGTAGTCGGTGACTCTTACTCACATTCGTCAAATCTGCCCACCTTTTACAACGTAATTTGTGCCGGCGTGACTTACGTCACTTGTACTGCTCGGAAATAGATATCTAACAAAAGCAGTACACTACACGTTCGCCTCGTGCTGAAAGAGTTTTTGCAGTCAATACTGAAATTCCGGTCTAACTGTGAACTTGGTGTGACCCTTGTCAATGGTTACCAACCCTTTTTATTACAAGAGAAATCCTTTTTTCATGTTCCATCTTGTCTTAATTTGGATTATCACTATGCTTGCTCCTTTCAACGAGCTTCAAGAATTGCGAAAGAAATTTAAAAGTTAACTTCATGCTGCTCACATCAACGTTAATTCTATAAAAAAAGAGCAAGACAGGCCTCTTTCAACTTTAAAACAAGAATATCTACAGAAATTGGAACTTGACATTCTGTGTGTTCAAAAGACAAAGCTTGATGGTAGTTCTTCTGATGCTGAACTTCTCACCCCTGGTTACCTCATCTATCGAGAAGGAAGCGAGGAGGAATTCTAGTTTATGCAAAGGAAACCATGCCGATATCAAGAGTACTATGCATTTCTCAAGACAGAGCTCTTCAAGCCGTTGAATGCGGGTATTGCATATTAACCCGACAGCCTCCAATTTTGTACTTGTGTGTCTATATCGCAGACCTTCGATATCTCTCTCTATCAGGGATGCGGAGTTCTATCATTTTGATAGGACTCTGACTCCGACTCCGGGGATTGATAGGACTCCGACTCCGACTCCGGGTGGCAAGTATATATAGCCTAGTTTTTTTAAAAAAACTGGTAACATGCATCATAGATCAATATAGGCTTACCTGAACCTATCTTTAATGATCATTGTTGTATCAATCATTTACGATGAAAGTTGATCAAATGTCGCTTTAAGTTGGATGCATGCGACTCGGCTTCTCCCATCTTGTTGATGTGTGCCCTCCACGGTTTTTCTACAGTCTCTACCAGGCAGGAATACCCACATCCTTCTTCAAAAAATATGAGTGCACTTTCGATTTTAACATGCGCTTTGGAGGAGCCATCACACAAGATTAACGTGAAGGTAAAAGGCAATGTCCTCAAACAAACTAGTATTTCATTTTTGTCTCTGATGTGACCTTTGGTGCGCATGTGTGATCGAGGCTAGGAAGGCTTGTCTTCTCTATTAAATCGCCGAGTGAAAAGGCAATCGTTTTTCACTATCACGGTTCATTCCCTCATCTATTACAAGCTTTGCATGTAACACTGTCTCTGTACTTTTGTTTGACGGAGAAAGTTGATATCGAGACAGCGACAGATATGCACGAGGACAAATAATTTGTTTGTATTATGTTTCTGGTCTGGTTATAGGCCGGAGTTCGGAGTCCTATCATCTGATAGGACTCCGGGACTCCGACTCCCCATCCCTGTTCTCTATTGCTCGCGACGAAATGAATTATATTATGACAATCGCTAGTTCAATTGAATCGAATATCGTGATTATGGGAGATTTGAATCTCTGTGTAATTGGAACGCATGAAAAACAGAATGAGGATTTGATGGAAGATAATTGTGACCAATTTGGAGTAAATTATTTGATAAGGGAAGTAACAAGACCTCAAAATGCCTCATGTCTTGATCAAATTCTTACGAATAAAGACTTCATTCAGAATTCAGGACCACTGCATGATACTGACCATTTTGAATTTTGAGCGTCCTGTGATCGAAATACGTTCATTTGTGTGCAGGTCTTTTAAGAAATTTGACCCTGAGAAGTTCATATCGGATCTACAGGAATCTCTACCAGTAATTGGTGTTTGCAGCATCTTTGAAACAGTTGATGACATGTATAATTTTTTGTTCGTCTATTGTACACTCAAATATTGGATCAACATGCGCCTATGAAAGAAATAAAAATTCGACAAAACTCCATGCCATGGTTCAACGAGAAGATCGCCTTCGCAAGACGACAGAAGCATTATTGGCTGAAAAGAGTCCCCTATTGATCAAATTACAGGAAAACGAAATCAAGTATCTCATGCTTGGGAACGCAAGACATTCTGGCAAAGAGAGGAGAGAAAATTCAGACGAAAGGCAGCAGCTGACTATTTCAGCGAGAAATGCGATTCAGATAATAGCAACGATCTTTACCGAACATTTGACGTGTATTTGCACAGCAAAAAATGTGAAAAAATTACTTTGAGGGACAACTCAGAATACAGTCTGTGTAGCAAGTAGCAAATAAACTAGGCAATCACTTTGTGAATGTTGGAGTAAGTGATGAGACAACTGTCTCGCATGGATCCAAAGCGAGGGATATGGACGCCTGTCTTCAAGAATGGTGAAAGAACTGATGTTACCAGGTGCAGGGCTGTGACTATATTACTACACTTTGCTAAGATAGCAGAAACAATCATGACAAACCAAATTTCACCACATATCTTGCCATTGCTTTCTCCCTACCAATTTGCATATAAAAAGAATCATAGCACTAAAAAAAGAATCTACAAAATCGGAAAAATCGCGTGAAGGTTAACAGCAAAATATCGAAAGAATCATTCCAGACTAAATCTGGCATACCACAAAGTTCAAGATGGTGTCTACTCATTTGGAACGTGATTTTGAATGATTTGCCTCCTATGATACAACGATATGGTGCTGACGTCATCGCTTATACAGATGATATAACAATTTGGGTCAAAGGCGACAATGATGTCAGCGTTCAAGAAAATCTGGATGCATTATTACCTGCCATTTTCAAAAGACTTCGAGCAAACGATCTCAAGTCAAACCCGGATAAATTCCAATGTCTTGAATTGGGTTCTATAGGTGACAACGTAAGATTTAAGGCTGATTCGTACGAATGCCCAAATTTAACATGCATCAAGCTGTTGGGTATGTTCATCGACAAAAAAATCACATTCGAAAATCAAGTGAAGCATATTACAAAACTTATTGCGTGGAAGCTAACGGCAATCAAACGTCTAAGACAGTCTGTGAACAGAAAAGTGAGATGGCGATTGATACAGACATACATGTTACCTCACTTTCATCACTCCTCAATATTTTGCGTCTTCTCTTCAAACAAATGTTAATTGAAGCTACAGTCAATGTATAACCGATGCTTGCGTGCACGTGCAAAGTTAAAGGATTTAGAACCACATATTGAACTTTCTTTGAATGACTACGAATTGAATATACAATGGCATGTGGCATGTCAAGATATTCCGAATAATGCAAGCTATTTGTAAAACATTGACTGCTCGAGAACAAACAGTGGACAATTCATCACTGTATTCCAGTTTCATCCTGGCTATGCCCCTATCATCTTTCAAGACCTTTTTCAATTATGCAAGACGCGATCCGAGACGCAATGTCCTCAAACAACCGAGAGTAAAAACAATGAAATACGGACAATTATCAATGAGGTTTTATTGTGCAAGTTTTTGGAATAAAATGCCCTCTGAAATTCGAGGCATGAGATCGTCTTCGAAAGCTGTGATCAACCACATAAAAGCACATCTGCAAAGTCGTATTGTGTACTAACTGAATTGACTTTACTTCTTAACTTTCGCTCTTTTATAATCCCAGTATACTGTATCAATGTATCAGGCGAGTCACATGCACGTCACGTGTAGTGAATATATAATTAATGAAATGAAATGTAGAAATCTAAGCCACGAATTTCGATTGGATTATGAGAGTTTCGACATACACCTTTTCCAATCCCGGAAATCAACTCCGCACTTCAACAACCGCAATCTCAGATCAAAAATAAAAATATACACTTCTCTATTCAAGTAATGCAAAATCTCAGATCATCTGTTCTACAATTCACAGTTCGACATCTCAAATCAATTGACGCAATTTTGAATAAAACAAATTCATGTTTCTTTGGAATGATGGCACGTTGCGTCCAGCTGATTCGCTGTGATATCTTCATGAACATTCGTTCATTTAATAAAGGAATTCCAAGGTTTGTGGCTTAATTACTTATATTCTTTCTGGCTCCACCTGAGTTGTGAAAGAATGCCTATAAATATTGCATTCTTAAGTATATGAATCATTATTTGACATAATTTCAAAATAAAACTTTTAACACATTAGTTAAACGTATTGCTTTTAGGCATATGATATATTTGCATGTAAATGTACTTCAACTTAGTTTGTTGGGTGTCTGCACACAACCTGTTCAATTTTTCGAGAATTCGTATTGTTCAACGACTAAATGAGTTGTAGTTAACTGCAAGCGTTCATTTGGAGCAACCTGTGGACTTTACCACGTGTTATGTCTGATGAATGCTAATTCCCCCAAGGTATATCTTCTTCGCATGACACCACAATACCAAGCTCAAACAGTTTATTCGATGTATTAAGGCTGCGACACTACTTGAGATTCTTAGATGCTGATCAATAAATTCCAAGACGCCTGACGTAATATTGAATTGAACATTTTCGCATGCCGTCTAAGTTCTCATTCACTTGAGATCGCGGCCAATGATTTTGACAGCTAATGAATTGGAGCACTACGGAATGTTCAGCAAAAGTGAGAATGTCAAACTGCATACAAATTTTCCTCTCGGGACCTTTTCGTGCATATCTCAACTACAATTCCTTCCTCAATCCATTCTTGCTGAATTCACGCGTCCCCCTCTTACCTCTTGCAATTGGCACATGTAGCTACATGTTCCTCTTATACACGTACATGTGGGCAGGCCTGGATACAACAATTGCTTGTACATGTAATTTGCATAAGACAGTTCCGTGACTGTCACAGTTTTTAAGGACATGTTTAGAACTCTTCAGTGTCATCCTTTCATGAAGCCCTAGCGCTTATCCATCACTTACAATACAACTCATTGATGAAATTTATGTTCAACTGCAATTGTGACCTATATTCATGTCTCCTTCGTAGCATATTTATACTGTCCTAATGGAATAATAGAAGTCAGCATTGTGAAACTTTCAACTCTCTCCACAGACACGATCCAACACTATACCCTAGGGAAACTTATACTTTTCTTGATCCTCTATTCATCTACAATCCAGATCTGAAGCCTACATCCTTGGAAACTAGCCCGTTCGCTAACCCTAACCCTAGCACTAGCCGATTGCATATTCAAATTTAACTATCATTGGATTTGCGCTTCCCATGCCTTGCCCATTTGCCTACTAACTTTCATACACTTAACACATTGTAAGAGCAGGTCATTAACTTCACATTTTATTCATATAGAAATTCACAACACTGACAAGTTGCAAAAACAGACTGATTTTCACATGAAAGATACAATTTGTCCAACTTTACCAAAACATATGTCAACAAAGTCGTGACACTGTCCAAGTCTACATATCACTATCATGCACAGGAATATCACAATTCACCAAAAATGCTCCATCATGCTGAAACTCGTTCTGCACAACGAGTTACCCTAATTCCCACTTTGTTGAAGACTTCAGAGCAATCAAGATCAAGTGATACAGAAGAGAAGTGCACTTCATTTTCCACCTGATCAATCCACAATCTTCTACTCATTGAACAGCTTTCAAATTTGATTTACTGCACTGACCAACACCAAGACGGTTTCTGAAGATCTTTGAGGTCAGCGTAGACGACCTGTTGAAGAAAACAGGAATAATATTTACGAGATGTTAACTGCTTACTTGTAACAATAGAATTAAGGATTGACTGTCACAGTCAGATCCACAAATCACAATCGACATTGACTATGATATTCACGAGCAGAAGCAAATAAACACGTCTAGCTAGATCACGTATTTTGTGCGTAATAAAATTGGATCATTGTTGACTGTGTCTTGCATAGAAAATGAAAATGATCACGTTCATGATGCATTGGCGCATTCATGGGTTGTATGTAATTGGTTTTGTCTCAGAATCCTGCTCCTTACCGGGCCACAGTGGCGCGGGTATTCCATCTGAATAGCAATTTTATTGCTAATCCGTTATTCGCACGAATTTATGCGTTCGAAAAGCGATCTCCTTGGTTTCTTACTATCGGTATGCTGATATTCGATCAAGAATTTATACATGATACAATCATATCCAGATACTTAAACAAATCAATCAAACTACCCTGGATGAATTATAGAGCAAGGTTTTGATGTCTCCTTAGTCAAAGAATTCATGCACTCATGGAAACACGAAAAAAATAAATATTATTATTAATTTATCACTCAATCCAATTAATCCTTTATATTTCAGAGAAGAAGCAAAAAATGTTGCGCACAAGTCTCCACCAGCGTCAAGCATCATCCTGCATTGATCGAACTAGGTAATGAAAGGAATAGCCTTCTAGACGTTTTATCTTTCGTTTTCAGCACGATGCAAATATATGGCCCATTGAACTTGCCAACTAGAATTCCTTCCTCAATCCATTCTTGCTGAATTCACGCGTCCCCCTCTTACCTCTTGCAATTGGTACATGTAGCTACATGTTCCTCTTATACACGTACATGTGGACAGGCCTGGATACAACAATTGCTTGTATATGTGATTTGCATAAGGCAGTTCCGTGACTGTCACAGTTTTTAAGGACATGTTTAGAACTCTTCAGTGTCATCCTTTCATGAAGCCCTAGCGCTTATCCATCACTTACAATACAACTCATTGATAAAATTTATGTTCAACTGCAATTGTGACCTATAGGAATGCCTCCTTCGTAGCATATCTATACTGTCCTAATCTGTTGTCAAACATTCCTAACAATGCATGCGGATAATATGAGAGTTGTAGGGAATCCTCCCAACTGCGCACAGCGCCCCCCCCCTCTGGAGCGCGAGTTGGGTTGGTGTGGTTCTGGGTCGACCGACCGGGTGTGTCTTGGTCGACCGTCGTGGTTGTTTTTGGGTGGCGGTCTTTGTTTTTGGTGTGTAGGATTGGTTCTAGGGTTATTTTGTGTTTTGATTTGGTTTCCTGATGAAGTTCTGCGTCGACATGTTGTGTTTCTTGGGTTTAGGTGTGTTTTTGCGTATTTTTCAGTGAGAAAATGTCTGTAGCGGCGAAACGAAGTCTCGTAAGTGAAAATGTCCGGCGGATTTGGACTTTTTGGCCAATTTTGGGTCTAGGGGACTTGTTTCCAAAGTCGTAGGCCAAACAACGAAGAACTTCGACCCCCCCCCTCGGCAAGCGATCTTCCATCTTTGGCTCTGGGAATGGTAGAAAGTCGTGCAATAGCTCGTTTGAAAGCTAAGAGTGCCACAAATTCATTGGCAAGCACAGTTTGGCCCTATCTTTCATTGCTGAGGCTTGAGAGTGACATTGAGACTTTTGGTCATGTCAGAGGTTGAGTTTTGTGTTTTGGACTCCAGCGGGCGAACGAAGCATCGGACGAGAAAACTTAGACCAGATTTGGCATCAGCTTGATGTCATTGGCCAATGAGGAGCACATCCAATGAGAATCCAGCATTTCTCTATAAATAATGAGGTTTTCAGAGTGACAATCATTCTATCTTTGAGTCGCACAGGTGTCGGACGCACGTTCTCCCTCTACATTCCTATTATATTATCCATCTGAAATGGTAAGTCGGAACCTTCCTTCCTCTCCTTCCTTGAGTGTTAACTTAATAGCATCTCTTTTATTTTCAGGCCTCTACTACATCTACTACATTTACAGGACAAGATAGTGTTCAGACGTTACAAGGATCTCTACAATTAGATCGTCTTATGTTGAGGCCAGTAGAAGAGATAACAAAGGTGCATAATCCTACCCCACTACAGCGCAAATTTAGACAAGCCATACGTTATTACGATCATAGTATAGTATTGCAAACGGGAATGATTCCTTCCACTGAAGTGAAGATATTGAACAATCAGTATGGGGACTACGTAGTCATTCCTGTGAATCCATACATTCGTCGCCAACTCGATATTATTGAAGAGTTTGCAACATTAAATATGGACATCCCTACTCCCCTTAGCAAGGAATGGAAGGCGAGAGACGACAGTGATACTCCATATAGAAAGATATGGGATGGTAAAAAGCTTTCTTTACCACTATCGCATTGGTGCTCATGCTATAAAAAGGAAGGAGATGAAGTGACACCCATCAGATGTGAAGACCTCGCAGAAGGCACTTGGAATATTGGTTTTGCTGTCAGTGGAATATATTATGGCTATCACCAGAACAACAAATTAGCCTCTATATCGATGCATGCTCAATCCATCCTATATATACCAAAGCAACCAGACGTTCATGACATTATTGATCAAATCCTCAACGAGAGCGGTACAAAGCGCAAGTCAGAGAAGAATGCTGCCGCTAAACGCAAGCCAAAGAAGGAGAATCACTAGTCCTTACCTATCTCTACCTTATGACAATTCACTCATGTGCTTTGAGTGTCGTAGACGTGGACTTATCAGATACATTTTACTTCTTCGCTGCCATCATGTTATTTGTGTATTTTGTCGTGAACAGCATCAATGTACTTCATCATTTTGTAATATGTTATAGGAAAAATTTGTAATTTCCTTTTAGTCATCTATCATCATTTTTATGAATTGTGAGGGTGAACCTGTACAGTTCAGTGCTATTGCTATGGACAATTGGTCGTATCAAATTCTTAGTGTCTACCATCAACATGCCAAGTGTGATCCCAACGCTGATAGCTGGGCGAGAAAACACATCCATGGACTTAATCAGCAATACTTGCAAGACTATGGCTTTTCGAATGAATGTGCTCTTCTTATTGACTTTAAAAGATGGAATATGAGGGATAGGATATCGATCCGGAGATGTTTTGTCGTTCAGACGGCGGTAGTCCCCACAAGGTCTCCAGCCACCGGACTGTTTGGGGACCATGTTTAGGGGTGATGCCCACGGGCTGCTGGACCGGCGAATGATCCCTAGGTGTAGCATGCGATTAAACTCGTCTTTTGCGAGAGTCAGCTTCGCGGGAGGCAGTCGCCGCGCGCGTGCATAGACCGGTGGACCTGTAGTTGGTATAAAATGCTCAACTCCATGGGCGGCTTGCTTGTTTGAAAAATGTTGGTTTAGTGATGTTGGGAAATTGTGAAAGGAGGCAGGTATAGTCAGATACAGGAGAGACAACACATATTCGCTGTGGATAGGCCTTGCTTTTAGAGATCGGCGTTGTTGAAAACGTGGAGGCGTCAATCAGCTGTTTGCCTTTCATGTCCACCCAGAGACCGTGACAGCAGAAGAAATCCGCACCGAGAAGAGGCTTTTCGACGTCGGCGATGATAAACTCCCATTAGAAATTGCGAGAATTTATCGTAAGGCTCAAGGTGTGGTAGCCGAAACTTCGAATTGTTGTGCCATTAGCTGCTTGTAGATGCGGGCCAGTTCCACCAGATCGGGTGTCTAGGCCATTTGCAGGATAAACACTAACCTCAGCTCCGGTGTCAATAAGGTATTCTTGCGATGTCAGTGGATCACGGTAGAAGAACAGTCTTCGGGGCTCGCCGACCGCCATAGCATTCACTGACGGCCGGCGCGTCGTTTCCCGACCACTTGCAAAGTGACTGGCATTTTTTGGCTTTATCACCAAAGCGGCTGTGAATAAAACAGAAGTCCTTCTCTCGTCTGTTTCTGGCTTCCGAAACACGTGCTACAGAAGAGGAAGCACCGAGATTGCGTGACAAATACAATCTGTCGGGTAGGAGAGCGACGCGACGCAGGTCACTAAAGTCCTCGTTGGCAATTTGCAATCGTACGTCGTCGGGTAGCTGCTCAAGAAATATTTGCTCGAAGATGAAGCACGGATTATGGCCTTCGAGCAGAGCGATCATCTCGTCCGGACGGTTTGCGATCTCCTAGCCCGCGCATTCGTAGTAGTCGGGCTGCACGCTCTCGGCGATCGATGCAAAAAGTCTGGAGGAGGCGATCTTTCAAGGAATGGTACGGTAGTATGGTGGGTGGTACGGACTGGTACTTGTAACAGTAGAATTAATGACTGACTGTCACAGTCAGATCCATAAATCACAATCGACATTGACTATGATATTCACGAGCAGAAGCAAATAAACACGTCTAGCTAGACCACGTATTTTGTGCGAAATAAAATTGGATCATTGTTGACGGTGTCTTGCATAGAAAATGAAAATGATCACGTTCATGATGCATTGGCGCATTCATGGGTTGTATGTAATTGGTTTTGTCTCAGAATCCTGCTCCTTACCGGGCCACAGTGGCGCGGGTATTCCATCTGAATAGCAATTTTATTGCTAATCCGTTATTCGCACGAATTTATGCGTTCGAAAAGCGATTTCCTTGGTTTCTTACTATCGGTATGCTGATATTCGATCAAGAATTTATACATGATACAATCATATCCAGATACTTAAACAAATCAATCAAACTACCCTGGATGAATTATAGAGCAAGGTTTTGATGTCTCCTTAGTCAAAGAATTCATGCACTCATGGAAACACGAAAAAAATAAATATTATTATTAATTTATCACTCAATCCAATTAATCCTTTATATTTCAGAGAAGAAGCAAAAAATGTTGCGCACAAGTCTCCACCAGCGTCAAGCGTCATCCTGCATTGATCGAACTAGGTAATGAAAGGAATAGCCTTCTAGACGTTTTATCTTTCGTTTTCAGCACGATGCAAATATATGGCCCATTGTGCATGCGTTGGCATTCTGAGTTCATTTTGGAGTTTTTCACATTTACGAGTATATTTTTCAATGACGAACATGTTTTTGAGGATTATAAGCGCATGTATATTTACATGCGTCTCATTGACAACAATTCAACGGAGATCGGTCTCACGCACAGTTCTTCAGCTCATCATGTAGGCGTGGATGGTATTTTTTAGCATAGAAAATTTGAAGAATCAATCCAAGAAAATCATTTAACGATTGCGAGTTAGGAAGCTGAAGTCTTCTCAAGTAACCATGCATTTTAACGAGGAGATTATGAACCATGAAGGATATGTTGCAGACCAAAATACAGTTGACTTGGAGTGGAGCAGGATGATGACAGCTTGGATGCACAGTGCTGAAACAGCGTGTGGTCATCGCAAAGGCTGGGCAGGCATAAGACAGACCTGATGGTGTAATTCGGAAGTGGAAAGCGCTGTCAAAGAAAAGAAGTTGCGTTTCAAGCAATGGCAGCAAAGCAAGTGTGAGGCAGCTAGATCTCTCTATAAAAACGTAAAGAGATAAAATATCACTATCAAAAATAATACCGATGAACTGCACTAAAATTGTTATTGATGAAATTGAAGATAGTTGATGCAAAAAACGTCAAATTGACATAGGGCATATGCATCAAGCACTCAAAAATGACATATGTTTATCAAACATGCTCACTTATGTCCAATTTTTAATTGCATATGTAAGTTTATTGGAACGATCACAATTGACATAAAACATCTGCACTTACATGTAATTATGCCATGCTTCTCTAGAATTGATTTTGTATAATAGAAGTATTAAGTTCATTATCATTGTATCATGTTATTTGCCTGAAATTGAAGGTGTTTTACAATGAACTACTTACTAATGGTGTCATTCATTATTTTTGTGGCTGTAGCAATTTGCAATGTCTTTCATCAGCAACGCAGTTCGTTCAGGGGAAGTGAAATTAATTTGAACATGTCCCGCACAAACTATATTACAGATTAGGCCACATCAAGTCAAAATCCTCTGACAGTGTCCCATCGTAAAAATAGGACTACATGCACTTAAATTATCTAGACGGCAAATGAGCCTAAACATACACGTACAAAAGAATTACAATTTTGAACATGCATGTAAAAAATCTCCTTTGAAATAAAAATTGCCATACTTTTGAGAGCGGAATTTTTTTAAATGATTTTCGTCAATTGCTAGAAAGCTAGACGACCAATGATGTAACTTTGTGATGAAGCTGGCCTTTGGCATCATACTTTTAGAAATATATCCTGAAAAGCATGCAAACACATCAATAAGACTCAGTCAGTTTCTATATATGTATGGCATCTGAATGAAATCAGATTGCTCTACTCGTGTTGAAGTAATTAAACTCTAAGTGCTAAGTTGCACATAAAATTCAACTATCCAAATTTTGCGGAAGTGCTTTCGCATTGTTCCTCCCCTTCATTTTTCGCCACTATACCGTTTCCGTGGAACCGCGAAAAAAATTTAAATACTGATAGCACGAATCGTCAAACTCGATCAAATGCACATAAATTCCTGTGATACAGCAAATAAGAGCTTCATCTGTAATATTTCAATTTTAAACTACCAAATGTTGAAAATCATTCTCTCAAAAGCCTGCTCTATGAATACAAAAGCATTAGAACCCAAAAAGTTCCCGAGTCATTGAGTGAGTCACCCAACTGTGCCTTTGAGCCAGTTTCATCGCTGATATGTACACCATCATGTTATAACATTTTACTTTGTCACCGTTTCCCTAGACATTCCAAATGCAAGAATGACTTTAGAAGTGTTTAATATACTCGCAGCTCCATCGCTGAAATCCATCCACAGATATATTATTTCAAAAGAGAACCCGAAGCCTCTTCGCACATTGTATTGACGAACTAGGCTTCGAGGATTGCTGCAATCATTATGCCTGATTGTTCGTTTCTGTCTTAGTTGTCATGTATCTGAGGATCGTTTCGAGGCACCACAAATCGAATTTCTCTGGTCGACCCGGCTTGCGAAGTTATCGCGGAGATGTTCTTATAATCTAATGATCTTGTTGTCATGCTGGTAAAAGTGGATCACAATATCTGATGCATGCAAAAAGAGTGATATGTGGATTGGATTTCCTGAAATTTGATGGAATCGTGACAATTTGAACACTCTGAAGGTCTTCATGACTTAGATTGATGCAAGCGATAGTTGCATTGGCATTCACTGCCCACTCATACATATAATTCTATATCATTCATGTCCAATCAAAAGTCCGAGTTCAATGTATGTGGCCGAAGATTTCGTAGTTGCTACGAATAAGTGAAATGTTTAGGCGGGCTGAGCCCTCCCTAGTCCCCCTGTTCATGCGTGCCTGTAGTATGCAAAGTAGGACCAAGAGAGATGAAGCAAGACAAATAAACAAATCAAGACAGACATTCAGGCGCACATTTCTTATACCATTGAGTGATTTGGAGTCAGAATTTTCTGAGCAGCTAAAGACAAGGCAGCAAAAGAGGAGAGAGAAAAAGAGGGAAGCTCGTTTCCCTTTTCTCCGCACACTGAGGTCCGATGGTGAACAGCCTAAGTTCCCGAGAGAGAGAGAAAAGTATGTTTCTGAAATTGAGTTTTAGATGAAAATCGTACATTAACTTATCACTTGCATATAGTAGGTAGAGTGTCGACTCAAAAAAGTATCTGTAAACAGTGAAAATTTTTATTTGAAAAGATTCAGTATTTTGCGAAGATTACGTTACTGCGTTCCAAAAAATTATTTGAGCAGTTTTTAAAATGCTAAATTTTTGCAAATTATTCTTGTGTTTATATACTATCGACGTGAAACCACTATATAAGTAGCATGAAACTTATTAGATATCAAGAGGAATGAATATCTACTAACAGGTATCTAAATTAAGCGGAAATTAAGCTGCATGATTATCAAGGAAATTTCGGAAACCACATCATAATGCAAGTCTTCATGGAATAGTTGAGATCTTATTGTGCTTCTTGACTGAAGCTTTTAGTTCAATCTTCATCGTCATGATTTTATGATTCAATGAATTTATGTTTGATTTCTTGAATATGAATAGTAATGTAGACCCACTTACATCTTTTGAAGTTGATTATGATCTTTGTCTTTGATTATGATATTTTGTTCTTTCATTGGCAGGTAGTTTGTGATTTGATCACGCTCAAGAATCTTATTAATAAGGCTGAACAGTAAAAGTTGTATAGTAAACGATCGAATGATGATTTAACAATCTATTTTACCTCTTCAAGGTTAAAATGACAAGGAGGATTTGTAAAGTACTATTATTCCTTCTGTGGTCCTGTCATGATCAGTCAAATCTGTGCAAATTCATCCACAGTGTAAAAATTTGCATATCTCATATCTGGAAGTGGGGCTCAACTCGAGTTCATTTAATGAAATCGAAACTGTAGCACAAAGAGGATTTAATTAATACGGAGTTGCTACTCTACCTAATATACTTGCTCTATGGTTCTACATGCAGTTCATCATGTTCAATCAATGTTCATCATCAATCTTCAAGAGCTTCAATGAAGTAAAAAAGAATGAAGCCCGTGTCATTAAGAGAAAAGAAAAATTGAATACTTGAAATTAGGGTGTGTGCTGTGCACCAAGTGTCACTTCTGACATCGTGCATTCTCCTCCAATTTTCCTGGTATTATGTTTCAGCCTAATTTCCACCGAATTCAAAACATGAAACACAAAATAGCAAAAAGGAAAAACGCATATTTCTCGACAGAGCAACACTGATGTACATGATGGAAGACAGACCTACCCTTCCCGATTTTAAGTACTTAAGTATTTTAAGTACGATTTTAAGTACGCCGATCTACAGTATCTATAACGTGACACAACCTACTTTTCGGCCATGTGTTGAGTGGATCAGTGTGACTATTTAAAATGTTCGGTTCCCCAGTGCGAGTGAGCACTACTAAAGCACAGTATAACTTGAAATCTATTAAATTGCTGCTATAATAAGGCATTTTGGAAGATTAATAGTTTCACTTCTAGGTGCAATTCAATTTTAGTCAGAATATGCGTAGAGCACTTCTATGCCAGGACTATTTAACATACGATCATGCTATATTTGCTAATCATGCTATCTACTTGCAAATTAACACAAATAGTTCTACACGAACATTCTACATTTCTATAATTGATGAACTTTGCGTGTTTCAGCATGTCTGTCAGGCGTGTGGAATCAGAGTTCTAAAAAATGATAGGAATCCAGCTTGGCTAATATCGCTTCCATGAGCTATCTTTTGAGGCATCATCACAAATATTCACAGATCATCCTTTTTGAGTCCATATTCACAGTCTTAAATTTGGTGCGTTCTAGATAACAAATGAAGTGTGTTATCAAAATAACAGGTCTGTATTTCCTTTTCATAGTTTTTTTCATATTATATTGCACCGGCTATCGACTAATAAGATTTCCCCGATCAGCATTTGGTTTCTGTAATCATGATTTCAATAAGATTTTCCTTTGATTTAAAGAGCCATTTCCCGGACTCCATGTTTATCCTATTAGTATTGTACAATTGAGAGCCCCGTTTAATTCGCTAAGTTTCAAAAGTAGGACTGAGCTCGATGCATCGATGCACCGGTTCTTCTACCTGCACGGGTCATCGGACCGGTGCACCGAAATGTGCGAATTTCGATCTAATTAATACTTTGCAATATAGCTTTAGTTATAATTAATTCATTTTATATGTTGTCTTCGTCACAGAAAATTGGAGGTAAGAGTATTTTGAGCACAAAGTATAATTAATCCAACTATGGGGCATTACTCAATTCTATTCATTATTTCTTAATATTCCAGCGGTTCGTCCGAAAGATCTTTTCAACATGCGGTAACATTGTTACATCACAACTGCTTGAAACCGAGCAAAGTCGAGATGTTGAGCTTCTTTCATATTAATTTGGTGACAGCGGTGACATTGTTTCAAATCTTTCTACATTCCCAGATGTGTTCAGCTATTTAAAAATAGGAAAATAAATCCTTTGCCACACATAATTTTTTAGTAGTTAATTAAAAACCCGACGTTTCGTCCTCCACTCACTTAGTAATTCAGTCATTGTACTTTTTTTAACATTTTTTTTGTTTCATATCTACACTACATAATTTCTTTTTCATCTTACTTTAAAAGAATTTCATTGGAGCTATCATAGAGATTGCATTAAATTCTAGAAAGTCTGAACTTTTACTATAAAAGATAAAGACCCTACCTTCAAGATTTTGAAGTTTCAGGTGACAAAAAAAGATATCTCAAGACAATCTAGAACGCGAAGCAATTCCACATATATTTTAGCAAGTGCTTCAGTGTAACTTTTGCTTTTCAAATTTTTCGGTGCACCGGTGCGAGTAGGTGTGGCTAGCGCACAGTCATGAGCTACATTTCATGATTCCGGTAAGCTAACTTATGTTCTAAAATAGCAAATAATCAGTTTCCCCAAAGTCCAGCATTCTCCTACATTTTAAAGAGATTCACTTCGATCAGAGTACTTAGTGCGAGAACTACTGACAGTTTCTTCCTAAATTCTCGCCGCACGAGCTCCTTATCAATTTTCATATGTAGATTGTCACCCAACATCAGTAAAACGACAATTCTTAAATTGTATCTCCAGTCGTCTTGCAAGTTAAAGAGCCTCAAGCATCGCAAAATCTCATTTGTTTATGTAGATCCATGTATTTCGAGTTTCATACACTCAATAACGTAATGATCCAACATACATTTAAAAGCTCAAAATGAGATTTGTCATTTTTATGATTGCACTTTTAGGGCGAATTTTCCATAATTCCTCATATATTCCTTATACATTTCTCATTACTGGTAGCTTGACCGATTTATTGCCAAAGATAATGAAAACGTTATGACAATCGATATTATTGTCGCAGATAAGCAAACACTCTCTTCCGATCGCAAAAATGATATTCACAGAATTTATTGTGGGCGCAACACGCAAAATTAATAAGAAGTCTGTACGCGAATTTAGGAAGAAAATGTCGGTAACTCTCGGACTAACTTGGACAATCACGTCCGTCCCTTGGCGATTGTCTTCAGTATCCATGATGGACTATTGGAGGCATCTGTAGCAAATACATGCACATGAAGACAAGCAATTAATTTCTTAGTTATGCGCAATTATCAACGCAAGAGCTTTCGATAAGAAAATTGCCTCATTTGCATTACTCTATCATGCATACGTATAGTATACAGCAGGTTTTATCAAGGTTGGGTCAAATCTTGATCTTGAGCATGACAAGAATGAAGATTCAATATTGCGTGGACCTCAATATAAGACACAAGATTGGCCACCTCTTTAGTGATGTGTGCATTTCACAGATTTAATAAATATCTCTTCTCAATCCAGTAGGGATTTTCACAATGTATTGACTATCATATACTATCCAAGAATAATTGCACAACCGACAAAATGCAAAACAATTTCCTGTTAGTGCTTGCATGCACTACGCACGTGATATTTGCATGCCATTGCAAGCAAGCCATTAATGCGCTTTATTTAATTAATACACATGTGTATATTACTCAAGCCTTATCACAAAGAAGAGTATTCTATTGGTGACTAAGACCTGACATTAAACTTTTTGATAATAATCCATGTGCATCGCATCATAACGTAGGCCTATGCATCCTGCACTTATGACATGGAAATGCCTAAATCTAATTGAAGGGTGGTCTGCAGTCTTCTTGCTTAATTCCATTAGTCTAGAGCTATCTTTCAGGTACCTTTGTAGCATTAAATTGGCAAATGCAGTCATAATGCAGCTTTTGTGCTAACATACTTGAATAATGACCTGAGTAACATGATTTTTGGTGCACTTGAAGTCCCATTCTAAGACTTCCATATGATAGATGTAGCCTACAGTTTGTGTTACATGTAGATAACAAGAAATATTTAATGAATTATGGGCACAACCAAAATAGGATTTGCAAATGAAATGCATATGTCCGTCAGAATTTATGAAGACCTTAGTTTGACAAAATGCACAATTCATTTGTGTAGGATAAATGATTGTGTTCGCACAGTGCTTAATTGAATAGTAAACCAATAGTGAAAATTCAACAATGCTACTGGTTTGTGAACAGATGAGAACCCGATCGGTCTCAGCTTTCAAATCACAGATTCAACGTTTGTTTATTTAGTTCATGAAGACTTGGTACATGCACAATCTCAAATGGTCAATTTTTCAATTTTCGGGGATATTTTTCAATCCCCTGTCCCAACTTTGTCTCCATCGTCATTTTCAATTCCAAAATTCTTTCTTGAAAGCCGTCGCTCCCGTAGTTGCGACAAGTAAATTTTCTTTGTGATGCAAGCGGTGCAAAATAATCCCAACGAGTTTCGAGTAGTGAAAACTGTGCCCTACTACATGTGGGATAGGTACATGGATAGGTACATGTAAAATTTAGTGTTATGAATAGGAACATGGATAGGTACATGTAAAATTTAGTGTTATGAATAGGAACATGTATGAGATCTGTTTTACTGGATAGGTACATGTGTTTGGTAGACTGGGTTGAGTACATTGCGTTTCTGAACGTCTATGATCGAACTTGTGCGACTTGGTTCTGAGTACTTGGGTACGTACCGATAGACGTCCGTTGTTTGATTTTGAATGGGTTTGCTCAATTGCGACTATTGTGACAATTATTTTAAATGTAGCACTATTTAGATGTGAAAACTTTAATGTGCAGTTATGATTTAGTTGCCGCTAATAAGAAAACCAATTCCAGAACTATGTTTAAAGTGAAAAAGACAAGAGATTTACAATGTAAGTTTAATTTAAGCGTGAAAAATAAATGATGGGTACAGATCACGTCCCTCAGGCGACTCCATGATCTTTAGGAAGTCATCACACCATTCATGAAATGTCTGATTGTTGGTGAAGTCATGCTCACACTCGTGTACCGGACACTTCACTGGTAGTCCACTCCGCCTTTGAAGTGCTGTCACAGTCAAGGTTTTCGATAAGGCCACTTTGCAGCCGCAACAGAGATGCATGGTCATGTCCAACTGACCTCCCATAATGACTTGGCTGTCATTTTGAAAATAAAATAAAGGTTTTGAGGACATGCTTCGTGTTATGAAACGTTGAGGATAAGTACTTAACAGTTTGGAACAATGACATCCTTTATATAGTTATATATTCTTTATGGAAGTTCGGTACCTCTCTGATTGGCTGTTAGGATTTCCTTTGTTTAAAAAGTATATAAGTCCGAGGTTTGTACCAATTCTTATCAAAGGTTATAATCCTCACGTTTACAAGTTACAATTATTTTAAATCTACAAGTCATTATGGATCGCAAACAGGAAGCTGCAGTTGAGAACGGTATTGCTGATCGTACCACTTCGCCAGTGGAACGTACCAATACACCTCCCCAATCTCCGATGGAGCGATCGACAACACCAAACGAGCCGGTGGTGTTCACCCAAGTCCCTGCATCGCCCGACTACTCAAGTGATGATAGTAACGTATCAATCGAGACGATGCGTCACATGAATAAGAAATCCATGTGAGCGCCACTTTATGGAAGGGTCACCGTCAAAGTGAAGAACGCGCCGAAAAAGTGCCACACCAAAGGGGTCTTCATGCGAATGGAGCCGAACGAGCGGAACCTCACAACCGCTCTCGAATTTTCGGTCATCGACCTTGACACACCACGTCGCTGTCCCTGTGCGCCCAAGAAGACCAGGATCCATGTGCAAGTGGACTTGAAAAAACTTGTACCATTTCCTTACCTTGATGACATTTAGTGTGTTTTTTAATCTCTTTATGCAATATTCATTTGTATATATGAACAGACTTGTTTTATCAATTCACAAATCGGTCTTCAATTAAGGTCTGAATGAAAAAGGGGAATAACTATCTACAATTAATAATGTTCAATGACTAAATTGAAACAAAAAATCAAATATGAAGACTTCAATTCAACTTGAAATAAATAGGAACATATAACTTTTAAAGAAACAGTTATGTTGTTAATTTTAAAATGCTTGTGGCAGTCCAGGATGATATCACACATGTATCATACACGACACCACAAGAATGAGAATGAAAAGACCTTTAGAATGATATAAGGTATGTAGCTATTCGATGGGAAAATCCTGGTTGTATGCAACTGTATGCAAGCAGACAAATGTTACATTTTTAAATTCATTAAGTTTTTAGCCCATTCTTTAAAGGCATGTAGCTCTCTAGTTATATGTCATACATGTGTCATACAATACACCATTAGAATCAGCATGAAAAGAGCATTCGAATGATATATTGTATGTACCCATTTGATGAAAAAATCCTAGTTGTATGCATCTGTATGCAACTTAAAAAATTCCAAGTTTTTTTACAAAAATGACTAAGTTTACAAATTTTCAAAGTTAAAGTTTTACAACTAAAAATGACCATAATATACAAACTTCTACACTTGACCTTGACCTTAGACCTGACCTTGACCTTTGACCTTCATACACTTCATACACTTCATACACGGCGGGGGGGGCGCCTCAAAATTTCTCGGGCGCTTCGCGCCTTCGACATTTTTCGGATTATAGGGTGAATAAATTTATTCACCCATGCGTTCCGGGTACCATAGATACTCTTCTTGCTTCCCTAACCCTAACCCTCATCATTAAATTTCATTATTTAAATTTAGGCGCGAAATTTGAATTTTCGAAATTTGGCGCGCAATTTGATATTTACAATTTCTTAAACAATTCAAGCATCTGGTATCTTTAAATTCACGTCATTAAATTTGATTATTTGAATTTTGGCGCGCAATTTGAAATTTACAATTTCTTAAACAATTCAAGCATCTGATATCTTTAAATTTAAATGATAATATGTCTTTAAATAATAGCATTTCAAGCAATATATCATTCCATCATTTTATAATATTTGGAATTGACTCCAATGCTTGTATGTAGAAATCTTTCAACACATTTGATGGCACTTCCATTTCTAAGTTTAAAAATAAACCAGCTGTTTAATTTTTTGTTTGAGTTATCAATTTTGTTTGACACTACCAATTCCAGGATGTGATGTCATAAGGTCTTTGTTCATAGTTGCTTTGTCAATTTCATATATAAAGAAGTTGCACACAACAAATTTTCACTCATTTTCAAATAGTTCAGTGTCCATAGCAGACGTGGTTCTTCGTTCCTCCGTTCTCCGATTCATACTACAATTCTGAAGTGAGTTTCACTACCATGTCGTGCTACTTTATAGGATATTCGGGAGTGGAAACATTATTAAGTTCTTATAACCAAATAGCTTTAAATATAAAAGCTTGGGTTTTACGATAGGAAAACTTTATGTTACATTATTAACCATGTTTTTTTTTAATTTTTCATTCTAAATTAAGTCATTGAGCGAGAGACATGAATATATCAGTTTAAATGTAAGTGTATTTAAATCAACAAGATTTTCACAGTTTGTTTATAAATAAAAGATACCTAAATAAAGCCTTCATCCATTTTAAATATTCAGTCTGTCATCTGCTAACAGATGTATAAAATTCAAGCTTGTTTAATTAAACAAATTGAGGATTGGTTGAAATTTTCGAAATTTCACTTTCATTCCATTAAATTAATTTAGAAATTAAATAATTTCAAGACAGCTACTTGCAAATTTCAACTCTTTCTATGAGCAAACCGTTTTCAAATGAAAATTAAACTTTCGACTTTCGGTTTCAATTTCAACTTCAGATTTCAATTCATTCTAAGATTTATTCAATATCAAGGTAGTACTTCATAGAGTTTTGTTGATGATATATAAATGAGTTCTCATTTAATAAGAGATGAAATTATAATCAAATTTTTTTTCCTCTATAGAGATGGTCCGATAAGAGAGTCTTGCACGACAGCGCCTAATTTTTCACTTCTGTGAAACATGTCAATTACCCGTTCGACATGCTAATAAGAGCGGTCACAAGAACTGCATCTTCAAAAGTGACTGTACGTATCTGTACTGCCTAACTTGCAAGTCATATAAACGGAGTAATGAAAAGGTTGATACCGAAGCCTGTAAGGCATTCATTGAAAAGCACACACCATGTGCTCAGCACAATGGGAGGAAGGGCATCAACCTCACCTCAAAGGCTGAAAAGAGGAGGTTGGAGCGGTTATTTCAAAAGAAGAGGCCGATGGAAGGTGTCCTTTCACACGTTGATGAGCCTACAGCAATAAGGAAACCTGTCAAGTCCCGAGTCCCAAAGAAAGCCCCCAAGTCACGACAGTTCATCGATGACACCTTAAGTGATTTTGAGGTGAGTTCTGTCAATCATACATAATACCTTCAAAGAATAACTTCTTAAAACCGAATAAATTAATTATCGGTCGATTATGCATAAAAACATATATCGTTTAAACATTTCAGGATGATGATGAGATGCCTCCTCCTAAGAAGTCCAAGGTCTTAATTCAAAAAAAGATTGTCACTAAAATGTGAGAATACATTTACTCCGTTAATTATTCTACCATGTAAAAAGTATTTCAACATTGTCACAACATTTCAGAGTGAGTTGCCTCAACAGACTTGTGTCAGTTTTGAAGAAGAGAAAGCGGCTGAATGCTTGAGAAATGTAAGTATTGAAGTTATTCATTAGCTTTTTATGTGTAATTGAATATGATCTTTTCTTCAGCTGTTTACAGGTGTGAACAGTATACCCCGTTTGCCTAATCCGGAGAAGAAGTGTCTCCCCAGTCCCGTAAGTGTCATTGTTTATTTATTTGTCAATAATATTTCTCAATGCATGAAGTATTTCCAAGAACATGTATGCTTCTCAATGAGTTGCGAACATGTTATCTTATTTTTCGCTGCAGGTTGTGCGATCGCTGTCCCTCAGGAAACATCGCATTTTCCTATCAACGCCAGCAACGAGTGCGTCGGTGGAAGACAATGAAGAAAAGCCTTATTCGATTCGGGAGTCTTCATCAGAGGACGATGAAACCTCGTCAGCGACTTCATCTAATGAGGAAACTTCGTCAGCGACCTCTTCCCCGACATCTTCTTCCGATGAGGATGATGATCCTGTTACAAATGTAAGTATAAAAGTTGGTCAACTGCATGAGTACAGAAATTTCTATTAAGATATGTTTCGAAACTCACTTTACTAATGATGTTTTTTTGTTTGTAATAGATTGATTTATCTTTTAGAATGACTCGTTGCCCCGTAAGAGAGAGATTGGATCCGGTCAGAAGGTCACAATCCAGCCGGAGGTAAGAGAAATTCACTTTTGTATCTCATCAATGGTAAAATGCTCAATAGATGATCAACAATTGTTTCTTTCGATTACAGGACTCCGCGATGTGTGCATCTCAGGAGGAGGTGTCATTCAGCCACATCCGGGCTTCTCCGAGCTGGAGTGTGCGCCTCAAAACTTTAACTTTGACTTCTATTTTCTTCTATTTTGAAAAAAATAATTGTTGAAATTGTATGTGTTTTCTCTTTACAACAGATCGGAACATATGGTATTGGCTGGTGATGACGCTGACGTCATTAGATGGTAGATGCATATAATGGCTTGCTAATTTCAATCCTCATCAATAATCATGGTTGTCTGTACCAAGTGTGGAAAAGTATTTACTCTCATAGGCAATTTGCATCGTCATGAAAAATTTTGTAAGTTAGGAAAAACGTATCAATGTAGCAAGTGTCCATATAAGACGAATAGGATAGATAATCTTAAGAGGCATAAACTTGTATGCAATAATAAACCGAATGATAGCATAACAGAGTCAAATTCAAATAATCAAAATAGATCTACTTCTAAGCCAACAACCAGCGCTTCAACTAACATACAAAACTTTATGCAATACTGCTCTCGGTGTGGCAAAACGTATAACTCTATAAGTAGATTTCGACAGCATATGAATGTACATAATACAAATAGTGAGATGAATATGCATAATAACTATGGAACTGTTAGTCTCAGCGAAAGCGCACTCAATGGCCATGCACGTGTGTATGATATCACGCCAACAACACCTACTGTGGACATAACATCATTCTTAGAAAGCATGCGTTCCATGTTAGGGAATTTAGTGTCTGACTTACTAAGGAGCTATCAATTGCGCGGTCGTCTGATTGCACAAATTCGTTATGTCCGTTCTAATCCTTAAGAAGAAGAAACTTTTCTCGCACACTTTACCTCATCATCCTCAAACTATATTTATGACTATGATGCTTGGTTTCAGGATCATCTAAATAGTCTAATAAATCATATTGAAGCCTTCACAAAAAAGGGTAGCAATTGGATTATAGATGATGTACAAAATATAGAGTTCAATGTAATAACAAGTCCAATACTCTCAGGTGGAAAATCATTTCCTCTACCAAAGAAGTTAAAAAACTCTAGAGCTGTCATTAATGTTAATTCAAATGCAAATGATTGCTTCCTATATGCAGTTTTATCAATATTGCATTGTAATGAAGTACCTTATTCAAGGAATGAATTAAAATCATATAGTAAGTGGACATCTGAGCAAAATATGGAAGGCATTTCCACACCAGTATCAATCAAAGATATTCCAAAATTTAAGAAAAATAATGATATTAAAATTAACATTCACTTTTATGAAAATGGACTCAAAGGTGTTTGTTACAATAGTAACTTTACTGGTAGGCAAACGGTTAATATTTTGCTAATTCTAAACAATGGAGCAGCACACTATTGTGGAATTCCAAAGCTGTCAAGATTGTATAGGAGAACTTTAAAAAGACATAAATACTTCTGCGAAAGATGCACTCAGTCATTCACATATAAGACAACACTAGAACGACACTTCCAGTTTTGCATTCGAGGAAAAGAACAAATAGAAAAATGCCATCAGATCTAAAAGTACTAACAAGTAGCATGGAATATCAACTAAGTCCTCCTTTAGTAATTTACACAGATATAGAGTGCTACATTCATAATAAAATACATAAACCTGCGGCCATTGGAGCTTATCATGTCTGGCATAATGCCCTTCAATCGAAATTTGAAAACAAGTATTACCTCTTTGAGGGAGAAAATTGCATTATTAGTTTCTTGCACCACTTAGAAACTGTAGCCCAAGACTTATATGACAACCAATGTGCAACAACTAGGCAGCCAATGTCACTGTCAGCGGATGAAAAAGCACGCCATGAGAATGCAGAATGTTGCAGCAAATGTAAATCGAAATTCAGCGATGAAGTCATAAAAGTTCGTGATCATGATCATATCACCGGACGATATAGGCAAACATTATGTAGGAAATGCAATCTCCGGTTAAGACTTAACAGACGGGAGCTCCCCATATTTTTCCACAACTTTAAAAATTATGATAGTCACATCGTTTGCTATAAAGCGATTGGAAGAATGAAATCTTGGAAATTAGATGTTGTAGCAGCAACTGCTGAAAAATATATAACTTTATCCGTCAGTGTCCCTGTAAATGTATACAAAGGGAAAACAGCATACTTTAAACTAAAATTCTTAGACTCATATCAATTTCTAAGTGCATCCTTGAGTGAATTAGCCAAGGACTTGCAAACGTATGAGCATGTAGAGACATTAAGGGTAGAATTTCCACAATTAAGTGGTAATGTTTTATATCAGAAGGGAGTGTTTCCATATTCATACTTCAAAAACTGAAACATGTTGACGGAAGACTGTCTACCACCACAATTTGAATTCTATAATGATCTTACTCGTGAGCACTGTTCCGATAGTGAATATGAACACGCTAACAAAGCATAGATTGAATTTAATTGTAGCACATTTGGTGATTACATGCTGGCATATCTGAAGTTAGATGTTTTATTGTTGGCAGACATATTTGAAGTGCTTAGAGCATTGAGTCAACGTGAGGATGAAGTCGACCCTGTACATTTTGTGAGTCTCCCACATCTTAGCTTTACCTCAGCACTAAATTTCTCTTCCAATGATCCCCCACACTACATGCAAGATGAAAATATGTACAATCTATTTTAACGAGGAATTAGAGGGGGTATGACTTTCACCAACATTCACCGAGCGCGTGCACGCATGGAAGAATTAGGAAATAATACATATGAAAGTCGACATTTGACCTACTTGGATGTTAATAACCTTTACGGTTCTTCACTCAGTAGGAATCTACCCCACTCAAATTTCAAATGGTTGAATGAAAGTGAATTGGACAATTTTTTAAATGAAGAAAATGTTCAAATTATAGATGATGATGGTGAAATCGGCTACATTTTTGATTTAGATTTAGAGTATCCTGCAGCCATTCATGATGACACTGCCGATTTCCCATTAGCTCCAGAAATGCAGATGATTGAAAAGAGAATGTTTTCACACTATATGAAAAATATATATGAAAAAGTAAGACCAAATACACATTTTTCTTCTATCAAGAAACTTCTGCTCCATCAATTTGATAGGGAAAATTATGTAGTCCACTACTCAATTTTAAAATTTTACTTGACCATGGGCATGAGAATCAAGAAGATTCATAGTGGCATAAAATTCACACAAAAGCCTTGGTTAAAAACATACATTGATATGAACTCTCAAAAGAGGGCTCAATCAAACACTGACTTCGAAAAGTCATTCTACAAATTGAAAAATAATTCTTTATATGGTAAAACAATGGAAAATGTAAGGTAAAGGAAAAAATTTAAACTAGTCAACAATGAGAAACAACTGCTGAAATTGTCAAATCATCCTCTCTATGTTCATCACAAAATATTTGATGAAGATCTGGTTGGTATGGAAATGTACAAACCTTCAATAGTTTTAAATAAATTAATATATGTTGGTCAAGCAGTACTTGACTATAGTAAGTTGAAAATGTATCAATTATATTACAATGATCTAAAAGGGTGTCCACTGATAAATAGAACGCGGCTTTGTGGAGGTGATACCGACAGTTTCTTCCTATGTTTATACACATCACCATCTGTCCGTCTGGAAGATATACTTCTATACTTCGGTGAAAAGTTTGACTCTTCAAACTATGACAGTCATCACCGACTATACTCAACTACAAACAAAGCTAGATTAGGTTGTTTTAAGGATGAGTGTGCTGGAGAGTTGCTTGAGGAAATGATCCTACTAAAACCGAAAATGTATTCAATGAAATATCTAGACTCTACGAATCATAGCATCAAACGTGCAAAAGGAATTCAGAGAGCAGCAGTTAAAAAATTGAAACATAATGACTATAGGAGTGTCTATTATAGTGAGGATGATACAACTGAAGATATGACAATTATAAATTCAAAAAATCACATAGTTAGCACAAAATCATTTAGGAAGCGAGGTCTTTCACTTTGGGAGGATAAGCGCTGTTGGCTGGATAAAAATTTATCATTACTATATGGACACTACAGCCTAGATCTTCCCCCACCGTCGAAGAGAAGGAGATGCCTTCCTGTCACAGGTGATGTAGAATAAGTCGAAATAAAAACAATACAATATTCCACTTGTAATAGATCTTGCGATTGCTGCATCTTCCGACATGTAGCAACACTTACTAATACATAAGTAGTCTTACTAAAATTGAAATTTTTACATCTTTCCGATATGTAGAAATGATTACTAATAAATAGGTAGTCCTAATGTGAATGAATATGTGAAGACTTTGTACTCAACATCATTCCGATATGTTGAGCTAATAAAATAACAAACTTTAGGCAAACATTAAACTCAAATTTGAAACATAGCTTTCGGAACATGCCTCATTACATAAGAACATGGAAACTTAGTGACGTCCAAAACGTTCACATAACAAATTCTAAAAGAATAGCATTTCGTCATTAAATAGCAAATAGTGTTCGAAAACATCGTGGCGTTTGCATTAGTATTGACTCATTGCCTTCACTGAAAGACTTCGCTGATCTCATTGGCAACCATAAGACTCGGGTCAAGATTCCTCTCGATGACAAGGTATGGATAAAGTGTGATTCAACAGTCAAACTATACGTCTGCTCACCAAAGCGGGAAGATGTTGAATATCGATTTTTTCGTTTCAGTGACGTCACATGGGAAACCTTTACAAGGGAGATACTACCACAGATAGCGTCATTCATTAAAGATAGAGGACATCAAACGGTTGGAAGTTGTAAATCGGATGTTAACTACAAAAGCAAACTCAAAACTCAATCTACAAGAGATCGAGAGGAATATACCCAACCGAAAACAATGGTTGCTGATAAAACGCAAATTGAAGCCGACAACGAGCTTACATCTTGGAAGACCCTCAATGTTAACATGGAGGATTCAGAGGAAGGATAAATCTCTCACTATCCTATTCTTTCCAAATGGAACAATCCAATGTATTGGAAGGGTCATGGAAGGTGATCTCTCATATCTACACTTTACTTTGGAACATTTACTTGGTGATTCATTATCTGATTGGAAAGTGAAGACAATGACCGTGTTATGTGAATTGCACTATCACTATGACTTTCGTAAAGTTACATCATCACATAATCTAACTTATGAAGTGGAGTTATTTCCAGCAGCTCAATTGACTAACTGGCATCCATATCATGTTCATGTGTTCCATAATGGAAAGATTGTGATAACCAGCATTAAAGACATACGTGATGTGCCTCCCATCATATGTGATTTGAAAAAATGTTTCATGAAAACCAAATTGTAGATTTTGTATATATGTGAATAGATAATGAAATATGAACATGTTTTTGTATATATGTGAATAGATAATGAAATATATACGTGTTTTTGTTTTCCTTATAAACCCTTGTTTTGGAAAAAAGAGAGCAAGTTAATGATGCAACATAAAACTTTATTTCAAAACTGTTCCGACATATTTAGTAAGAATTACATCATTCTTATCACAGTCTTTTGAAAATAGTTCTAAAGCACTTTTACAGTTATTTTTCATTGGTCTCTCGTTGCCAAAATAGAGTACATAGCCACCGCACATTAGAGATGTATTACTTTGAAGTGGGAACGATGTCACTTTCCTAACAGTCCAGGAGAACCGGTTCATCCATAATGCGATATCATGTAAACGAGGTTGATTAAGAGAGTCAAAATATTCGGCCACTTTAAAACGATTAATGTATACAGCAATCTAATGTTTTCCGGGAAGATTGTTGGTATCCGTATTGATGATAAGCGAACAAGGATAGAAAGGAATTGAATCAGGTAAATTATCGCTAGAAATGACATTGAGAAATATTGTCTTGGAGTAGGGATGAGCTTTCCTCATTTTCCTCAAGATTTCTATGTTGCTTAAGTTACTCATCTCTGATAGCTGACAGTCACGTCTCTCATTCTTGTTATCTCATATTTGCTATCATAGATAGCATAAATGAGACAAGTGATTGTTTTCTTCAAAGGTGACTAGCCTGGACTCCTACGCTTTCACCACCTAGATCTGCATCTGCTGTGAGGTTGTACATAATGAAGAAGTAGCCATTCTGGTACATACCCATTGTAATTCCATTTGAATCATCTGTATTAAACATGTTGAGGGCGGTGAAAGTAGAACCATATTCACGTGCAAATTTACCATCTTTGAAATTAGGCTCATATGCTTTGCAAGATACAAATTTCCCATCCTGGTAGAGTGCTAGTTTGCTAACATTAAAGTGTTGGAAATTGAATGGATTCTTTTCAAAAGCACCAATGAATGCCTCATTTTCCACAAATGTGATATACACCGCCTTTGGCATTGCAGTGGGAAAAAGATTTGGGTAGGCATGTGAGGATGATCCCGCACCAATTGTGAAGTTTGTCAACACACTGTGATTAACTGGATATATTGCATTGTTTTTCCTCAATCCTGTCGCATGCTCGTTGATGACTGACGGGTTCATTGTTACTCGCCTTACATTGAGCACGGCATTACTTATGCTGACTTGATAGTTTGTAGCTCCAAAAGCCATTAACGCGAACTCAGGATTTGCACGAATAAATTTTATTTGCATTTTAACCTGTGATAGCAGATATCTAGATTGACGAAGGAAATCAAGATAGATAGGTCCTTTCAAGTATAATTCCTTTGAATCCGCTGTTAAATCCATTCGTCTTTTTAATCCTGCATTTGAGACATCATCAAATTTCCCTTGCTGATCATCATGCCACCCACAAACTTGCAAGTGTGACTGTTTGGCTTGCTTTTAAAATTGCTTCATTGTATGTATGTATGCTCCATATGGATATGCACGATCCCCTCCTTCAATCTGTTTGTCATTCAATATTAGATACACATCTGAGAACAGACTGGCAATAGGAAGATTTGCTAATCCCACTTTATCCTTGGATGAATCAATATTTGTACCATCAGTCTTCTTAATTTGTATACACAACTCTAAATCAATGGATTGACAGTCAATATAATCTTGAGGATTGGCAGGTATATGAAACTGAATAGGCTGTTGGTTACCATCGATATTTGTTGTAGGGACTATGTCTACAATTGTTGAGGAGATGATGTCTGTCTGATGAGGAGGAGAATCGAAGAAACACAAAGCCGAATTGATAGTCTGAATCGTATTAGCTCTACAAATATGTTGTCTTCCTTCGTTTTGACTTGTTTCTAGTCGCTGTGGAATTTCGTTTGCGCTTTCTTGTTTTCACTCGACGTCTAGATTTAGAACGTGCTGCTCTAGTCGGCTTTTTACTTTTCATGCGTCTTTGCTTAGTAACTCGACCGGATCCAACTTGTCTTGACTTCCTACGCTTCTTCCGAACTGTACGTCTCGTCTTTATTAAATCATCTAATGCGTCTATGGCAGATTGCTGCGCGCGCATTTTCATAGATTCACCGATATCCTCACCTTGAAGCGCATCAGCTGCAACATTTGCACCAAAATCTAAAGCCCTGCTTCCAACACGCTTCATGATTGGTACGCCATACTTTTTGAGTGTTGGAAGAACCATACGTCTTAGTGCACCAAATATGCCTCCTCCAACTTGTCGTCTACCTCCAACAAACACGGGATACCCGCTCTGATATGATGGTCTACTGCAAATACCTGTCATTATGACTATTGAATAACTATGGAAGTCACAATAGCGTAAAGCCTTATTCTCGTGACCTAATATGTAGGGTCAAAACAGTAACACCACCACAGAACGGTGCTACTTCTCCTGCGTCATCATGAATTGATATGTCAATTCTATTGATGTAATTTCGGATGATTGGTAGATACATTGTGTTAAAAAATTCTCGATTGATTAGTTGCTTCCTTACGGATAAGAGAGGAAATGTGCGCAGAAGTGGGGCCTCAATGTCGCCAACCCTTGTATATTCAATAATGTTACAATAGACGTATAAGTTACTTATATCACGCTCTAGTGATGGGGCTGTATCGCCTATTGATGTGCCTTCATAAATAGTTGATTTTGAGAATCCCAATGTGGTCGTTAACACGCTATCCAGCTTGATAAGAGAGTTCTTCCCTACCTTTAGAATCATGCGTTTCTTATGTTGGTCATAAGAAAAGTGATATTCATCTGCATCAAGGTAACCTACACCAAACTCATTTAACTTTGTACACAATTCAGATGGCGTTTTCAAGCTTTCAATGTTCAAATTAACTCTTTTTACAAGTTCACTGGAAGTAGACAAATCATCACCCAATATGTCTTCGCTGTATACGTGGATATCCCATGAAGCATTTGTTGATGCTTTGAGTTTAGAAGAGGACAATTGAACCTTGAATGTATCATTTAATTCTGTCAAACAAGGTGCGCTTTCAAGGCCCTTAAACATCCCAATCATTTCAGATCCGAATTCAATAACAGCGGACTCAGACTCTTCCAATGGTGTCTTTTTAGTAAAAACAATAAATTCTGCCTCCGTTTATACAGTAAATAAAGTTACTTTCTCCTTCTTATATTCACAAGTCATTAACGTTTCTGGCACTGATCCTTGAAACTTTCTTGCAAAGTCTTCAACACTTCTAATGACCTCAAATTTATTTTTTACTCGGATGCTCCTTTTTTTGTAATGCATACAATGGCACAATTCTCCATTGAAAATCAGTGACTTTCCTCTCCGAATTCCACCCACGTCCATTGTACCAATACCTTGATGAGAAAGTTGTTCTGGAATACCCAAAAGTAGGACGCAAATCCTTACCTAATACAAGAAGAACATGCTTCCCTTCCTTCATCAATTTTGTTGGCCCCTTTATGACTGGTTTGTAGAATTTATTCAAAGTCAGCATGAAGAGATCATTTATTCTTTCAAACATTCTACCGAGTTCCTTTTCTGTATCTTGCAAGCTCATTGTGGGAACCTTAGAATCAAAAGTTGACGTTGCAAATACCCTTTGAATTTTAATCATGTTTTGGACAGATGGTAAAGATGTTGAAAAAGGATGTAAAGTTAGATGATGAACAGCCCATGTACCATGTAGACTATTGTGAAATATGCGAAAACAATCATCCTTCTCTCGTACTTCTTTATGTAATTCGAAATAATTGTTTTTTAACAAACTGATATCGTTGTAATAAGTAATTTCAGTTAGAGCAACTTCATGGGGTCCATGCAGAGTAATTGGATTAGCGAATTCAACAGAGTATAGAGATGGTTTGTTACTTGGGAATATCTTGGGGTTGCTATTGCTTGGAAGAATGATGTTAAAGTTAGTAGACATGTTAAACTCATATATGGAAGAAGTCACATGCTATATTAGCTTAAAAGTTACGAGTGTCTCCCATCTCCACATTTTGTAGATCCTGGTGCGTTATCCAGCTATTGAATGAATCAGGATATCCTTTCCATTTAACTAGATATTTCCTTTGATTGCCATGACCTTTCCTCCTAATTATTTTATCAATCATATACACCTCTTCACTTCTGTCTACTACTTGCAATTCATAAGAGTAAAATTTTCCTTCAATTGGATTGCCATGGTAATCTATTAATTTATACATGGTGGGTTTAAATTTTGTATTTACTTAATCTACAAAAAACTCTTCTTCAGTCCAATTAGGTAGATACCCCTTCTCAAATGTAGACTTAACCTTTGAAATCCGAACTCTATCACCAACATTAATTTTCTTTTCATTGGAAATGTTTTTCGCTTTCTTAACATACAATCGAAGCCATACATCCATCGCATTATCTGGGGTAACATCAACTGGTTTCATCTTAATGATTCGATGGTAGCTTTCATTGTGATTCTTGACAAATTTCTGCAGCTCACCTACCCAAACATGTGTATTTTTTGCAGTGAAATAGCGCCATATTTTTGTCTTCAGTGTGCGATTGAACCTCTCAACCATGGCAGCTTTATAAGCACTTTTGACACTAAACAATTCCACATTATGACTTCTAAGGAGACTTCGAACATGAGAGTTTTTGAATTCCTTCCCTTGATCGGTCTGTATTCTTTGCGGAACACGAAAAGAAACATCGAAAATGCTCTGAAAAGCCGCTTCAACTTCTGGTCCTCGTTTAGATTTCAGCGCACGTGCCCAGGCATAGCGAGATAAAATATCTATTACGGTTAAGATGTATTTATAGCCATCATTGTACTGTGATATCTGTTGCATGTCAGCCAAGTCCGCTTGCCATTGACTATCTATATTGTTAGCAACATATTTTCTCGTTGGAAACCGCTTTCTCTCAATTTTGTGAAGAGTGTAAGTCGGTTGACTCCTTAACCACTTCTTGGCTTTCTCTATTCCCACACCTGATGCACGAGCTAGAACCTCCGGACGACTGAAACTTGCGGGATGATTTAGGTCGTAATAAATCTTTCTGAGTTTCACTGCTGTACTCATCGTCTTTGTTCTGATTTGCACGCGTATTACTCGCACGGCAACTGCTAACACAATTGATATCAACCTCTATGCCCTCTTCTGCTTTACCTTCGAGCGCAGATTTCAAACAACAGCAAAAATTTTTGTAACGACATAATATGAGAGAGGCAAGGCTTAATTCATATTTGCTTAATATTTACTATACTCCTTCGCAACACGCATTGAGCGCCTAGTAGCTCTTTTTGGTTGTAGATCATCGGGATCATGAAGCTCTCGCTTGACCGCCATCGTGGGTGTTTTACTTTTTGATCCATCTTGTAAGTGACCCTTATCCAACTCATTCACAGTCGGTCCTCCAATAATATTGTGAGGTACATTTTGATCAGATAAAATTTTCTGAAAATTTGTCCACCCTTGTGGTGCACCTAGTTTTCGCCTTACATCTCTGACAGCATATTGTAGAAGGTCATCTATGTGACTATTTCTAAGAACATCACCAGTTGTTTCATCTATTATCTCCCCTCTCTCATTGCACTTCACATGTGGATCAATGAAGTCAAATAATCGCTCAGCGCGCACACGATATGGTCGAGGTGTTGACAAGGTTATAAATCGTCGCAACTTGTCACGAATCTGTCGCCTCTCATCAATGTTTTCAGCTGCTAACTGCATTCGTCGATAGGGATCCTTAATCTTCTGAATTTCCACATCCTTTTGTGTTAGTTCCTTAAGTTGATTCGTAATAGGTTGATCTATATTTTTGACTTCCTGTGCACTTTGTAATGTAGTCAATTGTACATACTCCTCTTGAGGAATGACTACCGTCTTTGAATACGACATGTTTGAAAATAATAAGGCAACAAAGTACATTGCTTAAAACTAACTGTGAACCGAGAAAACTGTCATTGGTTCAGCGGAATTAGGTATGATATTTGTTCGAAATCGAAGTCGTTCCGGACATTCCTGGGTTAGATCAATAAATAGATAACCATGTGGTTTCTTTGTTACATCTTCATATATTTTTGAAAGTACTTTAGGTTGTTGAGGTAATATCTGTCTACGGAGATGATGTATCTGACTGCTATCTCTTGGATTTTTAAATATTGCCAAATAATGTGTATTCAAACTTCTAGTTCTTTGCTCTTTCCCTCCATCGAAGATGTTTTGGGTGATGTAGATAATAAAAGCTTCCCTATGATGTGCAGTTTGAATGAACATTTCAGTTACATCCTTTGAAGATTTGCTTTCACGTAATAGATCATCTAATACTAGTAAGTCACCTGCTTTGATATCCTCAGTTGATGGCAACCCTTGCTTCACCTCATAACCTTTCTGACGAAGTGCAGAATGTAGTTGTGGTTGAAATATTCCATAATACCATTTGACTCTCTTAATTTCCTTGTTAAACATTTCATTTCTATATTGTAACAATTCAGTTACAAATGTAGTTTTACCGGACTGACTTGGTCCAGCGACACACATTGTGCGATCAGTGAATAGACGAGAATCTGTCATCTTATAATTCCATTAACATTAAACTCATCATCCCGCTAATTTTGCTTAGAACAACAAAACAGACACATGTTCCAGATCACGTTTATTTACATTCAGAATAGAAACTTTCAAGTTACATTTACAAATTAAAACATTTGTGTTTCCTCATCACAATTAGGATTATAGAAAGTTTTCAAGTCAGCATCTTGGCGCTTCAACTTCAATTTAGGATTCCCATCTTTAGATTTCCGCCCTCGCTTTTTGCTCTCTTCCTTCCCATCACTTGAAGCAGTCTTATCAATGTTAATTAAACATTTATCAATTGGTAGTGGTTCATAGACTAGTTGAAGAACCTTCATTTGTAAAGATGCGACTTTACCAGTCGAACCATATGAGCCAATATAAAGTCCGGTAACATGCACTAAGCCCATATAGCGACCCCGTTTGAGATCCTCACATTCCATCGCGTTTGTTAAGAGATCGAATGCTTGAAAATGATCCGATAGTTTTAAAAACAGTGTATCGAATTCCGGCAATTCCTTGTAACCAACTCCTTCCTCTAATGCCTTTCTCCAATGAGTGGGAGCACTTTCAGGCAGCTCAACACATTCTTTCGCGAAAGAGTCAATAGTTTTAAGAATCACCTGTTGCCATTTTGGAATAGTCACTCGCATTTGTCTCATATTGCTATACCCTGATGTAGACATACCATTACTGTGGAAGGATGGAACTTGAAGATAAAAGCCATCATCACCATAATTCAAGGTTTGAAAGTAGAATGTATTTCCAATCCCTTACACCTTTCGTGTCTGACGAAGCTTCAAGAGATCTTGCTCAAAAGCGTCACCTTCCTCTCTGATTGTATACATTTTCTGAGTCATGTTTCAACAACTACTAATTCGGAGCTTTCAACCAGCGCAAATGAATTGTCACTTGAAAGTGATAAAATATCATCAAAGCGTCTTCCTTATATACACCCATATATGACTCATCAATGAAAGTGATGACGTGTCACTTTATGATTCGTTAACCTTATATTAACATTGCAGCAGTTGCTGCAATCCTTCCAAGCGGACTATTGATTACACCATTAATACTGTTTCCAATATCATTTAACATACTTAGAAACCCACTACCACCGCGCTGAATTAATTTTCGCCTTTTCTTATCACTACTCCTTGGATTTGAAAACTTTTTATGCTATTCAAAGAGCCAGCATTCAATAGAGGCTTGTAAATAGGTAGACATTTGTGTATTGCAAAGCTAAATCACGAATGAAATCATCACTTGAATTTTGAATCAATTTACACTTCTTCTTATTATCATGTATCCTGTTTAACTTTCGCAACGCCTTTTTAAACTGACTTGAAGGTTTGAAGGACCGTTTCGATTGACGAGAAGATGCCTTCCGTTTTACAGACATTTTTATTCTAATATGGAAATAGATAATACAATTACAATTTTTGCTTAGTACTTACAACATTATACACAAAAGTTTACAAGCATTCACACAGAGTTTGTTGCTGGTACTTATAAAATTACACAAAACACTTAACAAGTTGTAGAGGGAAACTGATACACACTCACATCGGCTAGAGTCTGATTTGTAGCAGTTATGAGCTGCTCAATGTCTTTCATTAGATGTTTTGAAATTGAACAGCACATACAGCAGTGCTTTCAATGGAAAGTCTTTAAAATATTGGCATAGTATGCCCGCAAACTGATTACCTCAGAATGTCCTTGAGCAGCCACATTGATGCTTACTGATGGCGGTCCACTAAATAAGTCCAATTTACATTTGTCACCCTTCTCGTCAAAGTAGCTGGAGGTGATAATGTCATGGAGACATGTGTTGTGTTTCGTTGGATACTGCTGCACCAACAGCGAGAGTATTCCGGTACAATCTCAGTTTGAGCTAGTGGGCGAAATACTTCATTGAGCCAAAATCTTGCAACTCGTGTAAGAGCGTTGTTCACGACTCTCATTAACATTCTCTGCACCACAACGTCCTCTCCGCAACGGAAATACTTCACTATTTCCTCCATCAGATCCACCAAATCCGCTTTATAGCCAGTTATATTTACGGCAGAATAAAATATGTTGCCGGTATAGAGTTGACTTCGGTAAATTATTGAAATGGGAATGTTGGTAGTGAACGACATGCTGATTGACATTGTATTAGCCTCAAATTATGCTTGAAATACAACGGTACAATGTCCTCCTTATATAGAAAAGTCACACAAAGACACAATAGTGATCACTCACAGACGCGCATGATGACTCATCAAGCACGATATACATTGACTGTTGAAGATATTTCTTCATCACAAGGGTGACAAGATGAAGTTTCAAAGGGTACATAACATGTAGAACACATAACGCTATGAAAACATGGTAAAAAGAGAAGGGATCGTTCCTGTTTAAAACATTTAATGCAGTTCCGTTCACATAATAATTTAAATGTCTCTTCTTCTAATTTCCTTCTGAAGTCACTTTTATTGGGAGAACTGCTTCTTCAGATGTCTCCTTCTTTCCATATCGTTCCAATTTGATCCTCCTAATTTCACTATCATTGCAGTGTAGCATGGAGAAATCCTCTATCCACCTACGATCCAAATTGTGATTCATAGCATGCTCATCTAGATCCATTAGTCGATCAACTAAATCACCAGCGCTGATATTTTCACTGAGATTTGTTACAGTTTCTATAGCTTTGAACGAATATCCTAGGTCTCTTGCGACAACCCACGACGTTGGGATACTAGTCATCATTATGTATGTCATCAAACAACTATCTCACATTTATAGCATAGTTTGTCTACGTAAAGGGAAAATCAATGTGTCATCTTGATTATAACGGTTGCAATAGTCACAATAGTCGCAATTGAGCAAACCCATTCAAAATCAAACAACGGGCGTCTATCGGTACGTACCCAAGTACTCAGAACCAAGTCGCACAAGTTCGATCATAGACGTTCCGACACGCAATGTACTCAACCCAGTCTACCAAACACATGTACCTATCCAGTAAAACAGATCTCATACATGTTCCTATTCATAACACTAAATTTTACATGTACCTATCCATGTACCTATCCCACATGTAGTAGGGCACAGTTTTCACTACTGTTTCGCCCTGTTGTGTCCTGCTGTTTTGACATCATATAGAGGACGAACGAAACGTGTATGGATTTTATTGCATCGTTTGCATCATAAAATAAAATCGCTTGTCGTAACTGAGAGAGAGATTGCTTTCAAGAAGCCTCTTTCTGGAATTAAGACGAAGGTGAAGAACCTCCCATGCCGACAGACATTGACTACCATATCATCGACAGCGACTGGTGATATCACAGGTAGACAAACGTTACTTATTTTCGCCATTAACGCCCACACGCAAGATTTCCTGCGTACAGAGAAAATGTAGTCCAGTTACTATAATTTATTTCTAAATGTAGTTTTTTTCTAGTTGGTGTTGTTGCGATGTCAGTTGGAAGCAATTATATACATCACCTTGTAGATTTCACGATTGTTGTTGATTACATATATCTATTTCAATCCATGCATCCATGAGGAAAAATATATAGCGCTATAAAACTTTCTATAGAGCACAGTAGTCATCCAATTTGTACATAAACTTTACATCGGTGATTTGTTTGTATGTCCCTTATACGAATAAATTACCTTGCGCATAACTTACAGCCATGGTATTGACACAGGACTAAGTTTAGTACCAAAGCAGGATTTCCTGCGTGTGGGCAGATACGTGCATTCACATAGCAAATCAGTAGTCATTGTTCTTCTACAACTGCTGTCTAAAACTATTTGTCAAGTACTCAATTGATGAGAAATTATTCTGAAAAGATATCTTGAGCATAAATAAGATTCCATCATGGATATTTTCTGCATAGTCTCAGTCATGGAGTAGTGATAACCCTACGCTGATCTGTGAATTAAGTTTTTGTTTTAGTGACAACGAATTTGAATTCATGATATCGAATTTGAACACCTGATATCGATTCATGCGGCAATATTTTGCAATTCGACATGGTATCAAGGCGGAAGAAGAAGTAAGTAAAATTGGTGATGCATTCAAATACATGTAATGCTACTATACATTTTTAGCAATGGGTCGAAACTCACGGTTGGCTATGCACACTTTTCTAGGGCTCTCTTCACATGAACAATGTGTTGAGCATTCTTGCATAGTGTAAACTTACTTGGCTATACAATATTCATAATTTCAAACGCACATCAGCCTATCTCAAGCGGGCATGTACGATGCAAGGGCCCCGCCTACTTCTATTCTGCACTTCACTTTGTTCTTCAAAATATCAAGCAAAGTAAAATCTGTAACAAATTTGAATATTCGTTGCAATAATCTCTTTGCAATTTTTTATCACAATTCGCAATTTTGTTGTGCTGTTTACCATTTGATGCCATCGTGTGTTCTGTCAAACATCGTTTTCGTATTTGCAATAGAGACGCGCGCAAAAATTTTTCGCAAAAAGAATGCATAAAGCGAAATTGAACTAACTGCTCTGGTACACTGAGGCAGACAAGGTAGCCTCCAAGCTACATAAGCTTACGCTGATATCGCTATTTGAGAAACGTATTTATTATGCAAGCCCACGCTACTGCAAACTGGCAAGTAATATGATATCATCTTCATTCCAGGCTTACAGTGGATGAAGCGGTCGAGTTTTTGACAGCGGATATTGAGAATGAAAACATCGAAGACGTTCAGATAGCAATGGTTCCACCAATTGAAAATCCACAAACTCTGTCCGACGAAGATTCTGACAATGACGATGATTTCGAATCTCAGCTGAGCCACCTTCCAGGACGTCTATTGAGATCAGAATGCTCTGTCCAGGTGACCACCTCTGATGGCAAATGTGATGACGATCAGAATGCAGATGATATTCAAGATGACGATGATCCCGATGTGGTTGACGATGCTGCAACTTCTAGTCGCAACCCTACTTCTGAGAAGGTCCCAAGGAGGAAGCATGACAGAAAATGGTCCCAAGTGCAGAAGCATACTATATTCTCGCCTGCTTTTACCACTAGCGTCGAAGCAGAGGATCTTACTGAGTATCATGCGATTAGATCAGGAATAAACAGTCCAGTTGATGCCTTCAACGCGTATGTCACGGATAATTTCTATAAATTGGTAATCCAGGAAAGTAACTTATACGCAACACAGAACCATCGACAGCTTAGCTTGGATTCTGATGAACTCCATGTTTTTCTAGGTACATTTCTATTATCTGGCTACCATAGGCTTCCAGATAGACGAATGTATTGGTCTGAAGACATGGATGTACACTGCGATCTCATTTCTCAAGCGATCTCTCGAAATCGATTTGATGAGATAATGAAAAATCTGCACTTCGCCAATAACATGCAGATAGATGATGACCCTCTCTATAAAATTCGTCCGATATTTGACATCCTCAATTCCCACTCAAAAATTGCTCCCATCGACACGAATGTTTCGATTGACGAGACCATGATCGAGTATTTTGGTCATCATGGATGCAAACAGCGAATACAAGGAAAGCCGATTCGGTCAGGATATAGAGCATGGAATCTGGCTACTTCAAGTGGTCGTCTAATCCATACCGAGCTATATTGTTGCAAGAAGACAAAACTCGATGATTACGGCCTTGGCCATGGAGGAAATTTTGTCATTGGCCTACTCCAGAAATCTCAAGTTCGGTCCGGAGTCAAAGTGCACTTTGACAACTATTTCACGACCTTTTCACTAATTGAGAGGCTGACGGAAATGGGCGTTGGCGCAGTTGAAACAATTCAAGACAAATATCTAGGAAATGCGCCTGTTCCAGATAAAAAGGCCTACGCAAAAACCGACAGAGGTGAACACCTTTCCTGCAAAACAAAGGATATGCTCCTGGTGCGATGGAATGATAACCGACCAGTCACTACTGTGACTAACTATGTTCCTTTACACCCAGTGACCAAAGTGAGGCGATACTCATCTGTACATCGTCGAGCTGTCCATCTTGAAATGCCCGGTCCACTACAAGCTTACAATCAATACATGGGCGGTGTTGATCTTTTAGATCAAAGTTTCAATAACTACAAAGTTCGCATTCGGTCAAAAAAGTGGTGGTGGCCTTTGTTTGTTTACTTTCTCAACGCTTCAGCGATAAATGCATGGAGACTGTATATATCTCTGAAAGGCCAGATGCCTTTGCTTGAATTCCTACGCTCAGTTTCCTCCCAACTGATTCGTTGCCACGGAACAACACATAGAAGAGGTCGCAGTTCCATCATTTCATCTGCTGCCGATGTTGTCAGGCGTGATGGCCGTGATCACTGGCCGATCGACTCAAATATACTCAATGGTGTCTGCCCAATTTGCAGAAGAAGGACCAAGATAAGATGTGAAAAATGTGATACTGCCCTGCACATTTCGTGTTTTAAAATTTACCATCGTCGATAGTGACATGATAAACAGAAATTTGACTGTTATGATTTGGTTCAGTGCATAGTTTCATGAAATATTGCATATTGCCTATACGCTGTGCCCACTGTGCATGTACACACACATACACACACAATATACTGTGTGTATTAGTATATTAGTGTATATGTTTGAGTGTATACTCAAAATATTAGTGCTCCAACACAATTTTTCCAACAGCTATGAACGAAAGACAGCAGAGAAATATTACATCAAAGTGAATTCACCAGCTATGAATGTAATGCTCAATCAAAATCCATAGATGTATAAATTTCTTTTCAAATTTTGTATGTTAATGTGTTGATAGAATTCTTTTTACCATCAGACTTGTAAAAGAGACAGTCGAAATATTGTCATAATAAGATCTTATTTATTGGCCTTGTCTTTCTTTTCATTTATTTATTCTACCGGCCAATGGCGAAATTCATCATCAACAATATACTGTGTATGCACTTGAATAAGATGTTTTTTCTGCCTCCTTGTTTCATGGGATATCATAGACATACTACACTATAGCAGTTTGCTTTTTATAAGTTCCCTTATATGAACTAATAATTTTGAAAGGAATATACATGTATCTGCCCACACGCAGGAAATCCTGCGTGTCGATACCGGCGAAACTAAAAATGCTATCATATTGAAACTTTAACATGACTCTAGCATAGTCCTTAAAGTATATTTCTGAGATTTTCAACACAATATGACGAGTAAAAAAATTTGGGCGTTAATGGGTTAACCATTTGTTGAAGGTGATTTTCATCCCTTCCAACTAAACGTTTCCTCAAAAGGTTTCATTTCAATATTTCGAATTTTTGTTAACCTGATCTCTGCATGACCTCTCCACTGTCTTTTAATCACATTTTTGAAAATGAACCTTATATTATTATAAATATGTTTGTAACTATATTGCAACACCTTGTTTTAGCAAGAATTTTTCTGAACCATTTAAACATGCTTTCATAGCAGTGTCTTTAAAACTAATTTCAAGTAGGTTATGTCTTTAATTTGCCATGTATAACTGAGATCACAGTTAATTGATGCGCGTGGTTTATACCACATGTTGGCACCTTTATATTTCATTGAAAGTGACAGCAGATTACGTAGACCAATAATCCAGCTGTCTATCCATGTCCCTCGAGTTTCTGAGGTTGCCGAGTCATTAAGCATGTTCATTTGAAAAGAAGCGATGGAAAATGCTAAAATAAAAAAATCATTGAAAACATGTGATTTTGGACCCATTGACGCACTCCTTGAAATCAACGACTCTTCGAGGCGACATTGCAGCATACGGAACACAGCGGAGGAATAGAGCAAGTAAGCTATTAGCTCATGTCGAGTTAAGAACATCGCACAGGAAGATCGCATAGGCATCATAAGAATCTGTAATTGATTTTGCATCGAATTAGCTGCAGAGAATGACAACCATCAAGTTAATAAAAGACGGCACCATCCTTGATTCCCTAACTGCGCTTGCTTGACCCAGGGTTTTCAAAATATCACCAGATACTGTGAGATTTTAATAACTCGAAGGTTATATTCAATATCTACATGTATATGGAAACTTACTCTGCATTTCACTGCAAAATTTCACTGATTCTTCATCTTTTCGTATGAAAGTTGTCAGTGAACTCTAAAGGTGAGTTCACATTCAATTCAATCGATCTGCATGTATTTTTCGTTTAGTCTCACTTTTCGCATTATCGCCACGTGCCATAATTTTATGAGTCATTGCTGCTAAAAAGTGTTTATTCTCTAGACATCTGTGTTCCATGAATCGCAAATTTATTTTTGATTGTGGTTGCTATTGACTTGCTCATGCTTGATGTCCAAATTGATATGCACTGATATTGACATCAAACCAAATAGAATTTTTCCTACAGTCACGACGCGTGGTCAGCATCAAGTGTTTAAAACAGTTCTTTGTTGCATAGTCTTTGTTAGGTGCGCGACAGCAGCCAATCAGGTCTATCTGCTCTTTCGGCAGAATATACAAACTACCAAAAATCAATTGTAGCGCTATTACCAAATTCTCCTTTCAATCAAATTTTCCGATTCATTCACTGTATATCTTATAAAAATGTATGCTATATTCGATGATCGAGAGTCAACCGAATGTGAAAACGTCTATTTCTAGATGAATGGACAGGACTATCATAAGAATGAAGTTCACAAAATTCTTATCTATGCTTCATCGTTTTCACTAAATAAAATTTCAAGACACCAGCTCACCCTCATTTTCATTCTGTCATCAAAATAGTCCGATGTGCATCGTGAAAATGAAACAAAAATATAGAAAATTCAATCTTGACCCTTGATTCTGTCGGTGACACTTTACTTAGAAAAATCAAAAAAAAATAAGAAGGAAGTATGAAATGCTTATAGGTATTACTAGTGAACCGTGTAAGAAATTTGCAGACGCTTTCAGTCGGTCAGATAAAAATCAATGCACTTGCAACATTTGCACTACTATAGACCCTAAATTTAATCGTAAAAATAAACAGGTCATCTATGAATTTTCTTGCAAATTTTACAATCAACATTACATTGGCCAAACGAGTTCACTCTTCCATGTTCGGAACAGAGAACATGAACGTATCCTGGAAAAAGATAAGTGCACTTAGTAAACATGCCATCGCATGTCACAGCAATAACATGATGACCAACGAATATAGTGTCCAGATTCTTAATCAGCAAATAACGGCGATTGCTACTAGGACGACTGAATCACGCTACTGTCGCTACATTGCGATCAACAAGCCAAAAATAAAGAGACGTCAAGAATTGACCAGATGAGATCTACTATCACTGAATTTTCATGTCCTACACTGTTGCATAAATACCCACTTCCAAGTAAACTTGTCAACCCCTGATAGGGGCCGACTGTCTGTATAGACGAAACGCGTCAGGTATCGCTGCTGTTTTTCTGAATACAAGTCGTCAGAAATTACTATGGGAGAGATTTCTGCTACTTTTCGCTTCAATCAAAATAGCATTTGCAGCAAATTATGTTGGCCGATTTTTTAATCCCTTAAGAAAATCGCTTTATACGCGATCTGACCTATCCGATATTTAATAAGAACGATTCGCAGTTAAGAAAATCGGGAAAATGTGAACAAGGGAGCTATGTTGCATACACAGGGCGAATTTATTTCAATTAGTTGTTAGGCTATTGCTATCAGCTCAGCATGAGCGTACCTTTTTATTGCAGTTTTCATCAAAAATTAAAAACTTCAGAATCTTCGATTGTTTATCAATTGGAAACGGCGTTCTTAACCACCCTTATAAAAGAGACAATGATCTCGAACTTCAGATGATCACGTTCGTTTGCACTCACGTTTTCGCTGATCTCTAGTACTTGTAGTTCTTGTCCAAAACAATTAGTACCAAGGAATTACGTTGATCACGATCACCGTCGGCTGTTTTTAATGCAGCTGTGGAACAATCCTAAAAACCTCGCCAACTTTTCAGGCCGCTACAAAGACGACTCAGGCCACACGAAGGTGTGACAAGGATGCCTAATAAGAAAGGAAATATAATCTTCCCATTGATGTGTCAGTTCTAAAATATACAAATAGAATAAATGTAATGAGACTTTAACTTGTATGCGAAAATTATTGAGGCAAATAATTCTACATTTGCTTGAAAAATGCAATTAACCGAAAAAGCGGAAATCTGTCCATCGATGCTCAATTCAAAACTCTCAAAAACATCATCATGAAAAAATAATAATTTGTAATGATATGTACACATACAATTGTCTCTATTGCCGTTAGTGTTAAATCATGAGCATCATGCCAATGATATGTTAGGATATTGATAAAGGCAGTGTACGTGTACATTAAGAAAGTAGGAAAGTCGGACGGATCGAAAGAAAAGATCGTCTACAAAAGGCACGATGAATACTTTTTGGCTATCAACTTCCATCCAGGTTCTTCACAGATGCCGTTGTTGATATCAACTGTTAAATAGCTTTGCGGTTTCAACATCATGATGCACTGACAGGGCATCAGTCATAAGTGAGACGCGGCACACATTGTGATAGCAGCCTCAGAAACGATTTCAAAGTAGTTATGTGGTGTTGCAAATCATTTATGCTTTGATTGGCGCCAATAGATGGGCTAGAATAGCCATTGATATCAATAAGAGTGAATTTGGGATTGAAGCGATGTTTGAAGCACCAGTAAGCACATCGACGTTGCAGTTTCCAGTGCTGCAGCATTTTCGACAAGTCTGAAATTGAGAGTGTTTCTAGCCGCATAAACATTTTTCTTTAGAATCAAATATTATGTAAGAAGTACTACTTATTGGAATGATAAAAAGTAGACTAATTTGTGAATTTAATTATAAAAGAATGCAATACGTATTTGCCATGCGTCGGGAAATTGGAACATGAAACTATTGAACAACTCCACATGATATGTACTTCCTTTTTCAACTTCCTTCCAACCTGAGTATCATGTAACCTTGAACATATCTGACCGATTTTTAGCTCCTCTAATCAAGCAAGTGAAAACATTATTTACAGTTACTGCTCACATATATTCAGTATGTTATGTATATAGCTAGATTCGAACGTTGCTATCGACTGGTAGAATCCGCTGGACGGCGAAAGCTCGTCTTTTTTCTTTTTTTATTGTGATTTCAACCACTTTGACCCGAACTCTGGACATTCTCTACTCAATTTTTATAATTATGTCTGTAATTCTTTGACAATTGCGCTGAATTATTGAATTACTCGCAATTCAGTCAATACAGAAGCATGGACGGATACTGGTTCAATATTGAATTCCCCTTCATTTACAACACATTGTTGATATTAGACATATCTTATAATACACAATTATAGTATTCACAAGAATGATGGTGCCAACGTAAAAGTAGTGTGTCAAAGACGGTAGTCAAGATGATCACAACTTTTTGAGGCAGAAATATAATGTGCAAGTGCAACATAATCTTACCGTTGCAGATCCAGTTGAAACGCAGTATTCCTTGTTATATGTTGATGTACAAGCAGTGCCACAATAACGAGTGTGATAAGTACCCTTAGAATTATGTACTCGATCAATCTGCAAGGACAAAGAAATGCATGTAATAGTCAATATCGCCTACTGCAAATAGCAAGAAAGCTTCAAGTTCCCAATATGTTGTGAGTTAAAGTATAGATAGGGTTCGGTTAGTCTCCGCCGAACATTCGCACCACACACACACATAGATTAACGAGAAAAGAGGAGTACAGGCCCTATGCCGACTTACTGATTTACAGGCCGGCTCCACTCTAACTTTATATTTTATTGATACTGCACTTGCCTGACTCATGACGAATAAAACTACGATTGATTCAAGGAATTCCGGTGATGATAATATGCACGAAATCTATTGACTGTCCTGTTAGTTATACCTTTTTGCTCAAATTATTTTCTTCTCATAACAGCTTTTCATTAGTACATTTTTAAATCAGTTTCTTCTCTCTTTCAATGGCAGGCATTAATATAAACATGACTAGCATAATATGTCGAGTGCTTTCAATCATTCTAAATGCACCCTGAACAACTCATTTTTGCCAATAGTTTGTATTCATGCACATACCTAAATTTCAAGACGATAGTTATTGCATTGGCAGTTATTGTGTAGGCATTTTCTATACCATTATCGCTTATTCATATATGTTAATCATATAAAAAGAGAGATTTGGCATTTTTGTCTTTTACCTTTTACTTTTCTTATTCTGTGGTTCCGGCAGCACGGTAGTAACCAAGAAAAAATTTCTCATCCTATGTGATTGAAAGGATAATGTTAAATAGAAAGAGAAATATACCAGTTTTAAGCCATCAGAAGCATAGACGTACAGTATAACGAGGTCGAATTCAAGGAAGTATGCGCACAATCGTATCGGAAGGGAATATTCATCGAGTGCCAATTTATGAGCAACCTATGTCCAAAATAGAAGAGAATTCGTCATAATTTTAATTAAAGCTTCAAGCATGAATATAAAGATACAAAGGTTTGTTCCAAAATCACCCGCTATATATCTTTCACTAGAAATATAGATTAATTTCTTTGTATTGCTTCCACAGTAATCAATCATCCAATAACTAAACAAAAAATATCGCTGTAAGAATTTTATTGCACATGAAGAGTTGTCGCGAAGAATTAAGTATTTATGACAATTGATGGTATAATGAAAATATTTATTATTAGCAACCAAAATGGGTTAACAAATAGTTTGCATTATCACATCAACCAACGCTCAATTAATGATCTCTAAATGATTGAAAATTTTATCTAAAATCGAAATGAATAATACAAAATCTACTAGATGATTTGGTAAATAATGCATTAAAAGCTACCTATTAAAGTGGAACATGAATCCAGAGTTATTGATGCATTAAAATGAAATGATAGTCTAATTTTTCGAAATTGTTTGTCCATTTGATATGATAGCATAATCGTCAACGCAATCCTTTTAAATGCTATAACACTTCCATGGTCAGGAGTATTTGCAGTGGACATCAATCGGGCAAACTTTAAAGACTAAAAACGCACTGATCTCTATAAGTCCATAGCTAATGGGTGAGTTTATATCACGTTTAGACTTGCAATTTTTGTGTGATATTTATCAGCATCCAACAAAGCTTCATAAAATAATGTCATGTGGCCGGTGTAAATTCTATCTCTTGCGCAATGAAAGATACAAATATGACAGGGAGTTAATAGCGCAGAGGAATGTGATTTTAGCTGTTAAATGTAAATGACTCAGCAATTCGAATTGTAAATGTTAATATTGTTGGATATGCTTTCAGGAATAAACATAGTAGTACGGCCGCCAACACCAGTTTCTGCAGAAAATGAGACTATCATCCAATGATGTACACCCATTGCACTACAAATTTGGGCGTCTGCCGGTCTATCCCAAACACTTTGGTCTATCCGGTTCCTCTTCTTGTCAGACACAATTAAAGGAATCATGTAAATCCAATGGTGAAGTTTTCGATAAAATGACATTTGTCATATTTCTCTGAATGGATGAGGAAAACTAAATCTAGAGCCCAAAAAATTTTTACATGGAATTCTTCAAGTCATTCTGTATCATGTGCTTGTGTTATTATGATCACCAACTTCTAATGCTGATGCATGAGAGAGCGTGTTTAAAACATTTAATGCTGCATTTACCTATATTAACCCTAGAAGTACGGTACCAGTCAATTGACCAGTAAGGCATCTTAATTTTTTGGTTGCGAGATGTATAAGCAATCGATTGAAGTGAGCTTTCGTGACGTTTCATAATTTTTGGCAAAATATATCACTGTAATGTTTGTTTTGACATTTCTGTTATTTAAATGATACCATGGGTGCATATACTGAGAAGGACGGTACCGGTCAATTGACCGGCAGTGCACCAATGAATTCCTGTCTTTGTGGAATGATCAGTGGAGCTTTTCAAATGTTGCTTTTTGGTATATTGGCGAATCTTTCCCGTCCTTGAAGTGTCCATAAGCGATTTTTACCCAAAAAGTATTGGCAGCTTCATTGAATTTCAAAGTCGGTGATAGTATAAAACAGATCCTACGAATCGATGCTGACGCTAGCAGGGACTATGGATCTTTGGACATTAGCGCCGCCGATTTCAGGACTGCTTGACGCTGAAGCTAAAACTCAATTTTGCACTCATTTTTTCATTGACACGCCTACCTCAAATGCAAAAATAATAGTAGGACTATGCGAGAATATATACATTGTAGGCCTACTTTGCTAGGAGAGGCAAATCGATACTAGAATGTCATGTATTTCCTTAGCTGCTTTTTTTAGCTGTAGTAGAAGTCGCTAACAACTTGACAGAGAAGCAAAGAGCAACAATGACGAGATGTATCAATTAGATGTTGAAGCGATCCCTACGAGCTTTCATCGGTTTATGCTTGCAGAAGAGCCACTGAAATCGCCATGGAGCCCTCGAGATGGTCGACCACTTTTTCTTTAGAACGATCATTCGTGAACCTTCTCCATGACATTGAGAAGCATAAGATTCAATGACGAAAAGAGAAGGCGAGGAGATAAATTGTAACACATTCGAGAGCTTTGAGAGACGGTGAAAATTATAGGAAATGCTACTTTCCTCGAGAGAACGCACTATCGTAGAGTACTAATCGTAGAGCAACTCTTCTCAAGTCGAGCAAGATGTCTCTTCACCCAATATGTGCCTCAAAGGGCATGCAAAATTTGGGGAAACATTCCGGCTAATGTGTGATATCTAGGTCCTCAAAGCCTCACCATACGTTAGTCGAGATCGAGACAGAGAGAAACCTTGCTCAACACCTTGAAAAACGTTCTGCTCCTCTTCACAGATTCAACTCACAAGCAAATATCACTATCGACAATTTCTTTGCATCCTTCCAGGTGGATGTGCGTGTCAATGAGGCAGAAAAGGTTTTCTATCATTGGCAGACTACGAGGAAATCGTCGGGAAATTCTATCTTCGATTGTGATAGAATGCAAGGAAACCGAACTGCTATTTGACAAGAGCTTTTACACTGATAAAGCTATAATGGCAATGTACAAGTTGAAGACGAACAAATGTGGTGTCTCTTTGTAGCCACTCCACAGATGTGGAGTCGCCGAACATGCTGCCACGAATCTCAAAGTGAAGCCTCAAATACTGTATGTCTATTTTGCATTCAGATAAAGTGAGGAGACGATTCAGTTGATCAGATGGTTCGTTATTATTCCTCTAAAGTACTAAACACGTGGAGGCCGTTAGTATGTCTTGTCAATTTGATCGACATGGTGTGCTTGAGCGCTCACGTGATTTCGAAAGCTTTGGGACTTTTAAGTGGGCCTCGCCGAAAGTTCCTCATTCAACGGACGGATGTTGTGCAAGCCACATATTTATGCGTCACCGGCGACCAATGGGGCTAAGAATCAAGGAGTTGATTTCAAATTGTCACCCAGACGAACAGCTGGAACAGTCTCGTTGAGCATCTTGTCGCTTGTGTAACAAAGCCAAAACAAAGTCGACTTGTTATCTTCTGCAAGCAATTCACATTTTCAAAAACTGCGCAAAATATCTTTGCTTCATCTAAAGTCTCCTAGCATGTTGCACTATCTAGTGAATAACGAATAAGCGAGCCTGCCATTATTTTTTATTTGTAGCTGCAATGTGATGTGCATGCACATTTCCTTACATGTGCATGTAATGTAGACTCAATGTACAAGTATATTTAAATAACAATGCGCAACTGAAACTTTTGTACTTTGTGGCTGCAATTTAGAGTGTCTGTCTCCATTGGCATTTGATGTGCATGTTGAAAGTTGAATGCGTGCACAAGTTGAAAGTGCATGCACAAAGTTGAACTTTATAATCAGTTGTACATCGCAGTTTCCTGTCCATGTACATGCAGCATATGCATGCAATTCATAATGCAATTTGCAAACTTAAACTGTAATTGAAATTTGTAGATGTTGTATGTAGCTTGTTGTCAATAACTATACAACAGGCAAGCCTAAAAATGACAAACTCAAAATAAATGATGGTGATGTTCTCTGCTGCTGGTCAATTGACTGGTGCCGTTCTAAACCGTATATTGATTTTGACGTACTTCTACAGTTAAGATGCTATATCTGAATATGCTTGGTTTTATAGACCAATCGTGTACTTGAACAGATGATTTCATGATCTGAAGTTTTCATGTCTGTTTTGATGAATTCCATGCCAATAATCATGCCTCTAGACCGTGTATCTCTCACTTAATCATAGAAAACATAGACAGATGTCATTTTCCTAAAATTTCAGTCTGCTCCCGTTGGATTTACATCCAATTTTATGGGTGTTTTTCTTTGATCGGATAAGAGCAGAAATCTGGTAGAAGTCGGCAGACGCGCCGATTCGTAGTAGCCATATCGTGTGCATCAATGTATGAATTTCTTATTTTCAGTCTCGCTCCCTGCAGAAACTCGCGTTGGCAGTCGGACTTTAACGCAATCCTTTGACAATTCCTGATGCAAACGTGCAGCAACTATGCTCGCAGCAAAGTGATCTCCTCAATGCAGATCAAGCATCGTGAAGCATTCATGTAAAAGAAATTGTAAATCACCTTGCGAGTCATAAACATTATCAGAAGTATGTGAATTATCTTTGCAGCTGCAACCAATGAATAGACATAATAAGCTCATACGCTGACAATGACAAACAACGATCCAAGGAAGGCAATAACAAATATCAAAAACAATTATTCGCATACTTTTAAGAAAAGAGATTTACCATTAAGACGTAGGGTTTGATTTAATCTAGGAGTTTTATCATTTATTAGCAACGCTTCTACCATACGAGTTTCAAATTCACTACGTCCTGTGTATTTAACAGAAAAACAATTATTAATGTCATTACTACAGTTTGGACATCTAAACATATGTCCAAACTGTAGTAATGACATTAATAATTGTTTTTCTGTTAAATACACAGGACATAGTGAATTTGAAACTCGTATGGTAGAAGCGTTGCTAATAAATGATAAAACTCCTAGATTAAATCAAACCCTACGTCTTAATGGTAAATCTCTTTTCTTAAAAGTATGCGAATAATTGTTTTTGATATTTGTTATTGTTTTCCTTGAATCGTTGTTTGTCATTGTCAGCGTATGAGCTTATTATTATCGGAAGTAAATCTGCGGAAGAATAGTTGAAAGAGTAAGTTCATCATTTGATCACATAGCTTACATGTTCCTTTGAAAACTAATCATCCAACAATTTTGACCTTTGGTGCAGTTTTTCAGTGAAGCGCACGACTTTTGGTAAAAGTGACAAAGTGTTGAAACATAACAGAAATTCTAAAAAGTTAATAATACAGTTGCTGTGATTTTAGCAAATTTTCTTACCCAGCAGTGTTGACCGGAGGTGCAGTTGTTCATCGTATCACATGACTTTTGATAATTATTACAAAGCGTCGTACCATTGCAGACAAAACAGGAAATAATCGATGATGAACTTGTTGTGACAGAAGAACCGGCTGTTGTAATTGCTGTAAATCATGTAAATTGGGCATTATTGACAATAAACCGCATAATGTTTGAAATTGATTGTTTTTTACCTGAAGTTGGTGTCGTCACTTCATATCCTACCACATAGCTGGCATTTGCGGTGATATTCCCGAGAGCTGTGCTTGATATGGCCAGAGATCCCGAAGTAATGAGTGTTCTGAGAGTGCCAAGAGCCGTTGCTGGACTACTACCACTACCGGAGACGATGTCAAACTTGATTATGATGCTTCCTAAATGAACAACAAATAAGAAGTTAAGACAACGCTTCTTAAACGCCGTCTCCCACCAAAAAGTGCTTCACAGATCTATGATACATGTATATGATGATAGATATGTTTATGTGTGAGGTGCTCTTCCTAAGGTTGCTCAGAGCGCTCAATTAAATATTACAAAATCAAAAAGCAAATTTCAAAATTCACAATTAACTATAAATTAGTCATTAATGAGAAGCTTCAACTGTCGCCTGAAGAAAGCACTGCATGCAAGTCATAAAGTAAACTATTCCAGCATAATAGAGCCATATGATACTCAAATGTATGTCCATGTGACTCATAGAGTAAGAGAGCACTTGCTCTATGATCCGACTTTTTTTGCATTCTTTCTTTAATTTGCAGCAACTAAGCATGTATTTTAAATCTAATCACACATATTCAAGTCCAAGTTTTCCCTGAACTTTTAAGGCTTATTAGTTCCAGTTTTGTTCATTAAGATATGATGTCATGATGATGTTTATCAGATGATTATGAATATATGAATTTCTGTCTGACGTTCTGAATCCGTGTGATTCTGGTATTGCTCATTGATTCTCAGCAGTAACCCACTCGGTCACTTACGCTTTATGGTCGATGTGCAAAACTGATAAATACGTGCTCATCTCAGTTTGATGCATGCATGCCATTAGACGTCTAGCGCATATTATCAAGCTGCTTATGAAGAAAGCAGAACACGAGTAGGCTATCTGTCATAGGCCGATTCAGAACTGAAGACATGTCAGACGGACGCAGTGTGGATGATGTATTTTTGCAGACGTCGCACTGTGTGAAAGAACAAAATATGAAGTATGCAGAACAGTGAGTATGTATATGGATCCATAATCCCAGGTGTGTGATGGAGAAGCGCTATTACAGAGGAAGTCAACAACAGATGCAGCAACTTGAAAACAACACGTGATAAGACGGATGATGAGTTATAGTGGTCAGAGAAGTCATTAACTTCAAATATCTTGGATCGACTGTGTAGGTTGTTGATTGGAGTGAGGAAACGTGCGTGACGGGAGGATAAGCAGACTGGGAACATGGAAGAAGTGCGTGGCAGGAAATGCAAAGATGATAGTTTGAACTGTCTAAACTGTGAGAAGTGAACAAGTGAGAAGTAGAAACATAAGAAAGCGTTGGAAACTTGAGGTATTACTGGAAGAAGACTCGCATGGTGACGATTACTTATGTCGCTAGAACAGTGTAAATGTTTTGAGTAGGAAAGCAGTAAAATCCTCCCTATCCGAGGGAGGGGTTTGATAATTCCAATACCACCAAAACAGACATGCAATCTGCAGAGTGAGAGAAACTTATATCATGGAGAGGTGCGATCCGCATTGCCAACAAAGCCAGAAGAAGAAGTCAATTTTAAGCCAGTCCAAGTGCATAGATTAGTGAAAACAAAATCTAAAATTGAAAATGAAGCATTTATGTCCAATGTAATGTTGATCATGCGCTACGTATATGGACCAATTCGAAACTTACCGCTGCGAATCTGCACGTTTTGAATTTGTGACACATTTACTGAGAGTTTAGTAGCAAGTTGTGGCTTCACTTCGTCAACGAAAGCGGACGTGTTGGTAATGGCCGAAAAATTTCCTGGAAGTGCCATTTCCGCTGTGACTTGAGATGCCTCATTGCTCACACCTTGAAATGCGGCAGTCTAAAATATCAATAATTTCTCATAATATATGACTACAAGAAGTGGTGCTCATGGAGCATAAATTTGATTTGTTACATGAAAAGATATTTTATGAACGTGATGCATTCATTCATACATTTACATGTAATTTGACAAAGGATAGAGCAAAACTAATTGAGTAAGTTTCTGAATAACATATAAAAAATTCAAATTTTAAGTTTTTATAAATTTTGACACAATCTCATCAAGCTGACGGGATAAGTTTCAACGATGTTGCATATTTCAAAATTCACGCTGATCTTGTAAATGAAACAAGAACTTCAAAAGTCAAGCTGGTTGCTTTTCTTTACTTCTTCTCCAATTTAGATCAATATTTGATTTTTTGCAATATCACTGAAACACGGGGTTGGACACGAATATTCGAATCCGCTTGAACAAATCCGATTGAATCGCACGAATCCGAACTGAGGATTCGTCGCACGAATCTTAGATACCGCAAGTGAATTAAAATAGTCATATTTCTCTACTCGTAAGACTTTATTTCATCTAAAGAACGTACGGCCTTTTACGAAATTCATAACGAGTTCATTTTCGTCATCAACTACACAGCATATGAACTGCCAATGATCACCTTATTCATACCGGGTCACCCGATTAGGCTGTCCTGCCGCATTTTTGCTGTGGTAGCCGAAAAACCAAGCCACCCGCGACTTGCGCTTTTGAATTTGTAGTTTCAATGCTCTTTCAAGCATTCCACCAAATGTCACTTGATTTGGCCCAGTCGACGGTCAAATTTTTAAACTATTTTGAAAGTATTCTTTTCGTATGTCTAAAAATTGCGACGTTTTGCAAACATTTTGAGTACATTGTTTTGTAAATATGATCTCATGAATCATGTCATGTTCATCTGCTGTCATAGATATCGAATATAGTGACGGAAAGCCGAATATTTCTTCGACCAAGGTATCTATTAAAACATTAAATTTCCACTCTCACCATCTGGCGAAATTATTGTTTCTATAGACATATTTGAAAGGAATATTCAGCTTTCCGTCATTATGATTATCCAACCAATTAGCCATTGAAACTTATATTTATCATAATATAGTAATAGAAATTCAAATGTCATGCAAACACTACTTATTACTTTTTTAGTGCAGGGTCTAATAAATTACCATTTAAATATTATCTTCTGATCATTTAACTTCCTAGGATCATTCTTGTTCCATCTTGTCACATTTGCGGCTACTTTGAACTGTACCACTTTCCCTGTGCCACATCATTTCACAGATTCACTGGAATGAATATTTTTGAAGCCAAGCTTCATATACAAATGATTGAGTTGCATTCAAGGCACAAATCAATCCTATCAATCTGATTTTGTATTCATAAGCAAGTTATCATTACAGTTTGGCATCGTAAATATTATTCATTAATGAGATTTATGGTGAAAATTGCACTGAGAGTTTCATGTGACGTAAGGCAATAGTTTGGAATTTGAGGAGGCAGAATCGCCCTCGCGTAGTCTATGCTCCTACGTGTAGCATCTACATGTAGACAAGACACTCAGGGAAAGATGAACTGGTAAGGTTATCGATGTTTGATGCTTTATATTTTGTTGAACGTAATTGTTTGAAAGAGGAACCAAGCGTCTCCTGGAGTTTTGTTGGTGGATTGGCTCAAACAGACAGCAGGTTCCCGTCTCAGATACCTACATGTGCGTTCTACCCAACAACTTTCATTGTAAGCGTCATCCTTTTCAACTGAATTAGGCCTCTGAGCGCTTTTTGTCATTCATCACTTACTGTGGTTGTTACTGTAGTGGATGCAGTAGTAGCGGCTGCAGTCGTAGCATTTGTTGAACTCGCTGATGCGGTCGTTGAATTTGTTGATGATGCGGTTGAAGCAGTCGAAGCAGTCGTAGCAGATGTAGTAACTAAATAATAAGAAATTTTAATGCTAATTGTACAGATTGAGCAACATTAGAACTTACTTGGATCACCACTAATACTTAAACCGGTGTTTGTGAAGACAAAGGTGTCATTGTTCAGTGTAACGTTGAGTCCGGTTGTATTTAGAAGATGCTGCAATCTTGCACCGGTCTGGTATGGTGAAAGACCACTTCCACCAACAACTTGAAAGTACAGACATGCAGATGCTGAAAGAAAGTGAAAAGAAAATGTTTTAAAGGCACGGGTCTGAGGAGCGAAATGATTCATGTGAACCTGCAATTCTCTCTAAATTAGTCATTATATTCGTAGTTGCTAGCGTTTCACGAATGTAGGATGTCATTGCTTTTTCTTTAAATTGTATGGTATGCTAAGATAACTAACTTGACCGTCCGGTTTCATATGTAATAAGGGTTCCCTGTTAATTTAGTCATTGATAAGTCATTTCCCATTATGTGCATGTGTTATTATCTTACATGTACTTCTGATCAGCGATAAATGTGGCTGAAATTAGCCCCAATGATGTGGCTGTCGACATTAGGAAGTTTGCAAAATATGAATATGCTTTGCTTCATAGACAAAGGTGCATGAGCACAAGAGTCATCAACTGAAGACATTCTGTATGCCAAACATAATGGCTCTAGACTTAGTGCTTTTCACGTGAAAACCTCAGAAACTCGTTCTGACAGTCGGACTATTAGTTAAAAGATTTTGTTGATGTGCAGATCTTCACCGTAAAGCGACCATCTCTACCGAGATTTTACATAAAGGATCAACTAGATTGAATACAAGAAAAAGTAGAAGATATGAAATCTGCATGTAATGTAACCATATCACGTAAAGCTTTATTGAAAGATAGTTGTTGACAACATAAAATTATAAAATTAGTGATTGATATTGAGTACATTCTACACAATTACTTATGTGTGGTTATTGACGTTCCATCATTTCAGGGAATCGTAAATAATATCAAATAATGCTCGATCAAAAACGATCAATTGTTTTAGCTTGGAGGATCCCAAATTGCTGATGAAACAAGAAAAAATCTGTTATTAACAGTCGTTGGAAACAGATCTTTTATTGCCTAGTCAGCAATTTGGGATCCTTCGAACTACAAATGAATTATAATCCCAAACTTATCTGTCAGATATTAATTATATTATTTTTACGAAGACCTATTCACAAATGAGTGCCTTTGTGTGATACTCGTATGTTCATTAACGTGTGCATGGAGAAACTATACAGTGCTGCAAATACAGAATCCGTTGCATCACTGGAATCTGCTGAAATATCTGTCGTAGAGTCTCGCAGGTAATTCGAGGTATTCGTTTTATTTTATTGTTTATCGCGGAGGTCATGAATAGAATATGAAAATATATTTATTTCCTGTGAACGAAGTTGGCTAACGCAGTAGCCAACACTTTTAGAGTAAATGAGATGTGGCCATCAAATAGACGCACGTAAGCAGTTACATTTTTCAGCAAAGCCTAAATCCGACAAAGCCATTTAGCGTACTTCATGCGCGATGGAACTCCACAATGAATAATACTATACAAAATGAATCCTTCATGAAATGAAATATTGAAAGCAAACATTTACGCTCCTCCCGAAATAGATAGAAGAAAAATTGGCCGACTATTGCCACCCTAAAAGCATCATCGAAGGAACCTCAGACCACGATACATCGACTACAAAGAGTGCTATAGTTGGAAAGAACTGCATCAATCACAGGAAACGCAGATGAATAAAACTTTCTCGTTGATAAAGGGTAAGGACCCAAAACCTCCGAGACAAAAACGCCTGTAAATAATGTTTCTAACTCTTGCAAAAACTAAAGGGAGACCAAACTTTTACTTGTACATAGCAAGAGGATGATTGCGTTGAAAAATGAATTTTGTGAGAATGGTTTCAAACCGAAAGACATGCAGAAGAACATTAATAAGAAACAGAAGAAATGTTGTAATGATATACTCGCTCACTTTAAAAGTCAAATTTGTGAATGATTTCATTGATAGAAAAATCTCATAGTTTGAGTCGCAAATATAACCTATAGAGTACAAATTTTTAAGGCCTAAAATCAATTGTAGATATGAATTGAGACTTTTAATTTGATTCTCGTACACGTGTCACTACTACCTGTTAAAGAATCTGATAGAATACCGCATACGGTCTTATTATCTTATAGTTTTACGGTCTTATTTTTAGCATCGGTTGTCCCCAGTTTTAGTCGTAAATGCGCGAAGCGTTTCGGGCGTGTAAATACTTTTCAATCAAATTCTTTTAGCCGTTAATTTGTGTTTTACCAAAGAGAGACACAGCTTTCCAACATGATTATTATTATCACAAATGATTATCAAAAAGGAGACAAGAGAAGATATTTCACCCTATCTAAATGTACCCACTGCATAGCGTTTTGGTATCGGTCCACTTTTTCTGTTTGATTCTCACGATGTTCTTTATTCTTATCAAAACTGATCTGATCAAGATCCGGTGCATACGTCGACAACAGATGAGATAAAGAGTACGCTTTCTCATTAGTTGACTATAATGGGAATTATTATCTCTTTATCAGCTTTCTTCATTCTAAATATAGATCTGATAATGTGCAATAATGAATTTCCATCTCGTAAATCAATTTCATAGTCAATTCGAGCGTCCTTTTACGATAGAATAAGATGCAAGGACCATATTATAATGTTTTCTGTGATTGATTCAATGAACCATGGCCAATCTCTGATTGCCTTTAGGAATCACTACTTAGCTCAGTGCAGTGTACATAGTTGTTTAGACTCAAATGTTGAAAAACTTTAAAAGTTCATCTGATTATCTTAGTCGTTGTGTATTCCTTTTCTGGAACTACTTGCATAGTACACTGTAGTACAATTGACTGCAACTAAACTTGCCACAAGAAGTATACGAAAAATAACGATTATTGAAGTACTGTAGTTTGCTCTTGTTATTGCACCTAATCATATCAAATAAATGACATAATAACACGATTTATGTAATATTTCTTTGTGCTATTAATCAACAATTACGGCGCATGACCCTATAAGCAGGCTCACTTAGATCCAAGGCATTTCTCAGTTAATAACAATCCTTCAAGATTACAAGCAAATACGCACGAATGACTTCTTTCTGAGATAAGCGATCAACAGCACGCTTCATATCTTTTATATATCATAGCTTCAACAGGGTAATGCGACCTGACATAATATTTGACATGCAGATAAATCAGATAGGCCATAATTCGACTCACCATTTCCTTGAGCTGTAAGATTTGAAATTTGAGTTGAGTTTACAGACAGAGCGGTGGCAAGAGAATCTTTTATGTCAGTAGCGAAAGTGCTTGTGAAGTTGGTGATCGACGAGGCATTTTGATTAAAACAGACGTTTACTGTGATTGAAGTTGTTCCAGTATCAATGTCGGACAGTGTAGGATACTGTAAACAAGAAAATTATTGTTGTGAAAAATACTTCGATAGAAATGCATAATTGCAATAACTTACTGTTGTCATGGGCGCTGTAAGAAAAGGAGAGAATATTTTAAAATTTACAGCTTTACTAGCACACGAAGAAAACGAAACATTTTCTATATTGAAATATCATGCACAGTAAATACTTGTGTGGACCTATAATCATTGTTTGAATCTCAAGAATTGGATAAAGTGTAGTTTAGTAATTAAGTTATAATTGCAGTAAGTACCTGATTAAAAAACAAATAGATTTTACAATACACTGCTAGCTCTTCTATGCGTCATGCACATTAAGACATTCACAGAATTCGTGGTATTGATTATTAATTTGATGTTATCACAATTATTCCTTATGTGGCAATTATTCAATAATGCATAAAAAACTACTGCAACCCTATGAATATATTAATTACTAAGCATCGATTTGCATGAATTAAAGAATGAGAACAATTGAGTAAATTTTCTCTGGTATTTGTGAAAAATACCTTTACAGACTTCCCCTCTAAATTAGTGCACCAGTGATAACCAGGAAATGCTGGCCTTCCTCCAGCGAAAAAATCATGATTCCGCCAATTGAACTTGCTATCGATTATAACACGCCCCCAAAATGAATGCAAAAATAGAACGACATAATTTTCTGATTTTTGTGATCATTGCTGTGAGTACATTGCCATATAAAATTACAAAATTAAATGTGAATACAGTAAATATGTATAATCATTATAATTATTGTATTATCTTCTGAAGACGCATCGTGCAAAAAGCTGACAGATCATCAATTGCATAATATCATGCCAAATTCCAGTAATATTTTTTAGCATATCCACTGAAGATGTTTCCATGATGCTTCGTGAATTTAAGCAATTGTTTAACTACTTTTGCGCTGCAAATATTACGTCGCCTTTTATATATACTTATGTATGCATTCCATATATATTACTCTACCTTCTCCCATTCATGCTTCTTCTTCCGTCATGACAAAACCAGCTTTCAGACATAATTAAAACTGAGCAAGCAGTTATCTTCTTATATGGATCTTTAAGAAGTCTATTGATATTCAATATATTTACAGCAATCATAAATATGCATTTTAATCATTTCATGGTATTTGTTGTAGCAGTTCATGCTATTTAAGTATTATTTTTAGTTACCGTTTATGTGATTTTAAAGAAGTGAACGTGACCCTTTTAACTGATCACATTGAGCTCAGCATATTTTCAGATGACGCTAGCATGCAAACATTAATACTTATAAATAATTGATCATGCCTTAATGCATTCTTGCTTATTACTTATTATAACATCCAGTATTTCATCGGTTGGCGAAAAGTCAGCTCAGATTAGTAAATAAATATCTAACAATTGGCTACATCAACTTGCGCTGTTGAATTTAAACGCATTTCTAAAAACATAGTTTCATCACGACGATGACTGTCGCTCTGGACTTGTCCTCTTTCATGGACAAGATTGAAGATATGGTTCGGATTGTTCCATATGTGCTGCATTTCCGACCCTGGTCAAAAATTTCGGAAGTCGCTGCATTGTCTCCGATTTCCATCCATGGATGGTCGACTTGCAAGGAGTTTTATGCCACTTTTGTGTCCCACTCATTTCAGCAGCCGCATATTTTCGACCTTCCAAAGGTTCATGAAGACGGGGCTCCGCAGAGACCCATCATCAATCTTTGGGCCCCTCTTTCACGTTATTTTTTATCGTAATTTTTAAACCGCACATGAAAGTTTGGGATTCTCACACACTGAATTCGGTGGACCTGGTTACCAAACTTCAGTCTAATCATGATGTTATGGATGTCCTTTTGGTTTCGCTGGATGTGGTATCATTGTTCACGAACATTCCAGTTGAGGAGACACTCTAGATTTTTCATGGACTTCTTGATTCTGATTCATCGTTGGTGGATAGAACGTCGTGACTAGAGAACGACTTGAACCCATAGCAGCTCATCTGTTCAGGTGGTCATTCGAAAAATTGGCTCTGTGTTCTTTGTCGGCGAACTTACCGGCCCTCGGTAATGACATCGTAGGTGTAGATGACGTAATACGTAGATGATATCCTTATTTTCTAGGATTTTCTAGGAAAACGATGAAACGTCATTGTCTGGATTCGTGGAGTGCTTGAATTCCTTGCGTCCTTCAATCCGTCTTGAAGTGGATATGGAAGTGAACGGTAAGCCTCCTTTTTTAGATGTTCTTATTGCACGTGTTCTCAATGGATTTAATTTCTCGGTTTGCCGGAAGAAGACTCATGCCGACCGCTATTTACATCGTGATTCATATCATCCAGCAAGTGTTTTTAAAAGTATTGCACGTTCCTTGTTTTTTCGAACTTCGAGACTTTGCTCCAGTTGAAGAGGTGGTAAAGGAGGCTGTGTGGACGAAGCGCCAGAATATTAATAGAGTGAAGCATTGCCTCACTTACTTTTGGAGTGTCTTGTGACGTTTCTCATGCTTGTATAATCTTTTCTTGTATTTTTTCTTATATGTGCATATGTATATTTTTTCGTTACTACTTTCGCTATTTATTTCAGATTTTCTAGTATTCGTTTATTACTTTCTATAATATTTATTTATCAAAAAATTGCATGTTCAAGTGTTATGGCCTATTGACTTCATGTGGTTTCCGATTTCCTTGTGGATTCCATTATGGAGCGATGGTTCTCAAACATTTGATCACCTATCATCTATTTGTGTGAAGTCATATTTCAATGGGGTGTGTGATTCTCTATTGATTATTCTGTGTCTTTAATCTTTAGGAAGTTGTGTGAGATTTATTCGGCGTACATGCAATGTGGCAATGCGCTTTAGTTATTTACCAGCGGCCTGGATGATAAAGGATTTCATCTCAGTGGAATAAAGGATTCATAACTTATGCACTGATCGTGTTTTTGGGCTTCCTACAATTGAGTTCAATAATGAATTCCAGCCCGATTTTCTATTCATCACAAAAATGAGCAAAAATATTAGCCACTATTTCACTAGCTCATCCGATAATCATTTGATATTAACAAAAGATGTTACCACAGGAGTGGCATACCGGTGGGCTATGCATTATTAGACGACGAAAGAATATCTATTGCCAGCCTAGATATGCTTACATGAATGCTTGAAACTATCATGAGACACTGGTTGTTTTGAATTATTAATGAAAACTAAATTTTCAGAGAACTAATAAATCTTGTTCCAAAATCATAGCTTTTCGTTATTCAAATTCTGTGATTGCAAACTACAGCAGTTCCAGTTCTTCTTTTGAATTTTGTCGTTACTGTCACATCCTTGTCGTCGTAGATTGTAAAGAGCAACTCTTCAATTCGATATTCATCACTTACTTCAGGAAATTCTGCGAGTAAAAAGCGCCACGACGGTAAATGATTGCTGCCTATGCGTGTCAAAAGAATTACCTATCCCTATATTTAGTGTTATTGCGCGCGTCAGTTAGCTTATTGCCTTATTCATTTTTATTTGAAATCGCTTCTCATTGATATTTTTTGCTGTATTTGTATTTATTTAGAAATAAATCTGATGGTTTCTGATGAGTGTCCGTCATTTTTTCTAGAAAAATGTTTCTTTTTCGGCGTCGCTCATCTTCTTATCTTGATTACACTGATGGGATTCTTCCACCCGGTTTGGTAATAGATACAAAGTCTTTTATGGTGTGCTGAACAATTTATTCCAATAGCGCCCTATTAGAACAATTTCATCCTTGTGATTATCAATTGACTTCCTTCTTCGTGATATTTTTGCAAGTGTACATGACAACGTTTTCTTCTTCAGTCTATTTGTGCGGTATGATATTTTTCCGTTGTGCCATTATGCTGTCATGAAAGTTAAGCAAAACATTGACAAGGTCGAAAATATTTGGCCGCGTTTTTATCAATCTTGCAAAATTGACAACTCGATTAGAGAGACAGCATTGCGGCCGGCTGATAAATTTAATCTTCATTATACCCTATAGCAGTTAAAACTCTCTCTTTAGCATAATTGGTACTATCTACTACTTTGATCCTCATTCTATATCAGTATATTAATTCCTGCGAATTAAGAAGTAGTATAAACTCTTAAATTTCATATCTGATATTCATGTACAACTTTTCAATGTCTTTCCTTTTTCTTTCTTAATTTGGATTATGTCTATCCCATTTCGCATATACAGTGAAATACATTGATGATGGCAACAAAATTGTGGGACACCAATAATTTGTCATTCCCCGAGATAACTCTGCCGGAACATTGAAACGAGCACTGCTGAGCAGATAAATTTGAAGATGTTTTTAAACCCTATGACTTTTGTAATCACTGCACTCTTCTGAATAAGCTAATTGCATTTGAATAGAAGCTGGATATTCAAAAAATGTGCTAATTCAATTTTGGCATTTTCATGTTGACCTTTTCATGTAGTAGCGGCGAAAATTTAAGCAACAAAATTCAGTAATTTTTATCGATTGAATATTTACTTTTTATCTTTTTTATTTTTGCTTGCTTGTGGAAGCGAACTGTTATGCCGATAGCTTACTTCTTCAGTCTTGATGTAGGTATTATCACAATTTTTACGATGCATGTGCAATTCAGTCTATATGTGAAGAAATGTATCTTCTTACCTGTTGTAGTCTCGTTCGTTGAGACGACTGATATTGGTAACACAACAAAAACAGCGAGTTTCACTATAATTTGCAAAGCAGATGGCATTCTGACAGTTGTGGACGAGCTCCGACCTCCTGTTGCAAGAGAAAGAAAAGAAAAGGAATCCGAATAGATTTAGATACCATATTCTATACCAAATAGTTGTTGTAATCACCAAATTGCCTGGCAACGAAAGAAATATTTGATATTGTTGCTAGGGCGCATACGAGCAACAGAAGCTAGCACTCAATTCTCAGCTAATGGCTCAATCTTTCTGCCCAATGTCAAGTGATATATCCTCTAGTGAGAGAAAATATGATAACCTGATTGCTACCTCCAAGACCAACTGGGAGTGCAGTATGCGAACGTTTCTCGTCATTGGATTAGCTAAAGGAAATAACTGCATCACAGAACTTCCGTAATAGTTATTGTATTGCAGCGTTACGTCAAAATACTCAATACACTTTCATCAGAATTGCACTTCATAGATTAATGTCATCTACCGGGATAAAGTGCCTACAAACTGGGTGTAAGACAGATAATTTCTTCAAAAGCAAAACAACTTTATATCACAGATGGAAACGGACACAGGTCTAAGGCGGGACGAGCAAATCAGTATGAAAAACAGAGGAACAAATAAAAAAATCATGAATGGTAAAAATTTCCATAATTATCTAACTACTGTTCAGTACGACATCAATTAAAATCTTTTCGGTTAAATCTGCTCAATCTGCTCGATTAAAATTTGTCAGAACATTAACTCAGCCTATTTCAACACATAATTGAAGAGGTTTTCAATTTCTTTTGGTTCCCTTATCAAGATATCGAGATCTGTGTCTACAAGGAGGCAGTATTGTGATTAGATAGTCATTCATCACTGATCGAGTTGTAGAAAATTAAACCTGGACATCTTTGAAGTTGTTCTGTGTTACGTCAACAAAATACATTTTGAATGCCTTTCAAAGTCTTTGAGAAATAAGACTTATCTATCTTGTGTTTAAAGCAGGAAATCTGGATCTGCAGAAGAGAATTCATACATATTCAATCATTTATTTATATTCGCACTCGTACGAGTGGTCCGGCAGCCAGCCGAGTATCTGCAGGGAACGTGGCAGACAATGAGACTTTCACAGAATGATGTACACCCTATGCCCACCACGAGCCTGTGCGTCTGCCGAGTTCTACTTGGCTTGTCTCAGAGGATCAAATTAACAACAATGAAATTAAATAAACAATAGATCAAATTGCCATGCAAAAGATGTGCGGCTGGTAGGATCTTTGGTAGGTACAAAGAAATAGTACATGCAAACCCAATGGAATGCAAATTGAAATTTTTGGTAAAAATGAAATTTTCTACGTTTTCTCTGATTAAGCAGAAAGTACTACGCCCTGAGCCATAATTTTTGACATGGAATGTCTTCAGGTCATTTACTACAATGTTCATGTACCCCTGTCTGTGAAGCCAAATGCATTCAGATTTGGCAAGCCTTCTAGTGTAGGGAAATACAAGCATTGCGAGCAATTAAATCCGCCTATAACCAGATTCACGAATACATTACCAATCAGAAACACAATAAAAAACACATATACCGGTATATCATAGGAAATGACCTGAAGACATGTCGAAAATTAAGGCTTTAGACATGGTAACTTTCGCTTAATAGGCGAAACACAGACTATTTTTTTTAATCAAAAGCTGCGATTTTCATGTACTGCATATTACAGATTGGATTGGCTTCGGCCGGACATGTGGCAAGGATGAGCGAGGAGAGATGGCCGAAGCAAGTTGAGCAGAATGAAGAGACCAGTACACGGGGAAGAGGAAGACCAAGAATCCGATGGAGCGATTGCGTGAAAAGAGACCTGCAGGGAGTGGAAGATGATTTGAGGCGATGGAGAACAACGGCTGAAGATATAGACGAATGGATTTTTTCCGGATACCCATTAAACGGACCAGACACACCAAAGTGCTTACAACGGTAAAACCTTGTCGTTTGGTAATTCGGCAGAGTGCGTATTTCCCAAGAACTCCTATGAAAGCTGATGACTTGAAAACAGTTGACTTCTTCAACCCACGTACCTCAAAGAATTGTCTTTCTAAAGCTATTTTATAGTTCACTTTTATATTTTTCGTTATTTTTATTCACTCTGTTTTTTGTAAATATGCAATTGCCGTGGCATGTAATTGCCACTGTTGTATGTTACGTACTGAATTAATTAAAATAAAATATAAAATAAAATGGAAAAAGACTGATGAGATTTGATGCTACGGTGTGATCATGTCACGTGTGTCATCGCTAATTGTTGACATTTAAAGATTGCATTGTAATCGACATGAGTTTCTCCTACCCTATTGTCTGGGATTTTCATTGTCTATCTTCTTCCCTTTAGAAACTCATTCTGGTTGCCGAACTAGAGCACATGTAAATACGAACAGTGCGTTTAATATCGTAGTAGAAAGGTAAGGATTTGTTTATTTTCAAATGCATTAAAAATCGACAGGACAATGCTGTCAGATTGGCACATAAATGCGACACATGTATAACAATAAAATAATCAAGATATGCGTACAATCTATTTCTGTTCGTGTATTAATTAGTCAATCTAGGTATTGTTTGAAAGAATTATACTTGCAGGAAAGAAAGAGCCACGTCTACGAGAAGTTTTACACGGAATTTGCAGAAAAATACAGTGTGAGTCGACCTAGTGTAGGCCCACTGCTACTTTTCTAGACCAAATTTCTTGAGAACAGTGAGTTTCAGATGCCCATGCTCGCCACTCCTCTGAGGTAGCTATGAGAGCTAAATTTCAACAATGCACTTGTCACTTCTTGTGAAAATACCGATTTATATGAATCACAGATACACGCTAATTTGCGAAAAGGTTGACCCCGCAATTATCTTACGAGCAAGTTTCATGATTAAAATGAAGTTCAGTAAAGAAGACTTGTGCAAGCTGATATTTTCTGGGAAATTGAATGATACAAATAATTTAGTGGGTTAGGAGTATTCAACCCTTTCGAAGTTGAATCTGCAAGTTTGATGAAGCAAAATTGACTTTTTCCCCTAAAAGGACTGTCCATTTATCCGTGAAAATTGAAGATATGATTCTGAAGGTCTTGGTGAACAATAAATATGCGATAACACGGCAATCTGGACATTTCAATCAATTGATTTCAATTATTAGTGAGATCAGGACGCTTGATGAACCAAATGGGCAAAAGTTATTTTGTGAAAATTCCATCTCCTGGTAGATGCGAACGAATTGTATAGAACGACTATCCACAAATTAGAGTGCACCGTGGAGCAATGCGTCTTTTGAGCTGTTTATACATTATCTCAAATTGCTGTTCAGATTTATTGACAGTGCAATCTTCCTGCTACAGCGACGTAATCAAGAAATAAATCATAAAATAGTGAAGATAAATAAAAAATAGAAAATGATAAAATAAATCAATGCCTAATATGAAGGTCATCACTAAATTCATGCTTTGACGCCGAAAATAGACTATCACCCAAGTTTCACATCTGCAAATGATAAGTTTGAGATCTCCACAGCTGTTATAAGAGTCTAACATTGAAATAGTTGTAGCTCCTACAGGCCGCTTTCCGAAAAGGGTGAATGAAATTGAAATAGTGATTAGATGCTAGGGTTCTGCTGCACGAAATAAATTAATTGCAATAAAACTAACCTGTAGCGGTCAACGGAAAATAGAGAGAAAGAGAGTAGTAAGTAAAACTCCACCACTGGACCGCGCAAGATGGCCGCCGTCGCTGACGTCCCCCCCTCCTGTCAGCCGAGTCGGTCGTGGTGAGCCGCCGTGTTGCTTCGAGTCTGACGTCCCCCCCCCTCCTGTCAGCCGAGTCGGTCGTGGTGAGCCGCCGTGTTGCTTCGATTCCGACGCCCCCCCTCTGGCCCGCCGACGTAGCGAGCGGTGGTTTGTGATGCGCTCTCCAGGTTGTCGTGGTGTGCCGGCCAGGTTGTCGTGGTGTGCCGGCCAGGTTTGCGTGGTGTGCCGGCCAGGTTGGGAGGGTGGAATGTCGGAGCTCACCTGAAAAAATCCTAAGTGTCAGAGTGACTTTGTATGGACAAAATTTTGAAAATTTTCCAAAGTGTGGCATTTCGAAATGGGACCCCGACCAAAGTTTGTTTCATCAAATTTCGCTGACCCCCCCCCGACAGCGATCTTCTAATTTTGTTTCTAGTGGATGGATTTTGTCTTATAGATACTCGTTTGAAAGAGGAGAAAGAACTGCTCGGTGACATTTTTGTTGCGAGTCAATCGGACCAGCCGTTCAAAAGTTAGAGCTGTTACAAGATTTTAGGTCGGAGCTCACCTGAAAAAATCCCAAGTGTCAGAGTGACTTTGTATGGACAAAAGTTTGAAAATTTTCCAAACTGTCGCATTTCGACCTGGGACCCTGCCCAAAGTTTGTTTCATCAAATTTCTCCGAACGGTGGGGGAGGGGGGCTCAGTGAAAAGTGCTGAAAAAAGTTTTGGTAAGGGTCCCAGATTGAAATTCGGAAGTTTTAAATTTTTCAAAATTTTCACCACACTGGAGCTCCCATACTTAGGAATTTTTTCACTTGTGGCATGGACATGTGCTGACGCACAAACTTGCCGTGGTCATATGAGAATGGTTTAGGTGTCATATGATAGAGAATGATGAGACGAATCGTTTGCAACAAACCGCATGTCGCTACGATGAATACTTTCGGAGATAGAGCCATTTTAAGTTTTCTTCCGAGCATATATAAACCCCCGGCAACGTAAGTCTCATCACTTCATCGAAAGACGAGGTAAGCGACGGTCGTCGCTCTGAGCTCCCGATATCGGGTGTTTCAAAGGACTCTATCTTTTGAAGTAGGCAAGCTATCTTCTTACTTCAAAGTTTGTGTGATAGAGTTTGATAGTGTCTTTACTACTGATAAAATTTTTAAAAGTAGTATAAGTAGCAAAATGCGGATTTTTTTAAAAATTCTTAATTTTCAGTTTTTTCAAAGTTTTAACATGTAGACTAAGGTTTTCAAGTATGCTGAGTTCAAATTTGCTATCAGATTTGAAATTAAACTAAGTCTAAGGCAGCTTTGAGGGGTTAGATCCCAGCTACTGATCACAGCAGCCTTTGACTCGGCGTTCCTGTTACCACTTCGGGGCAGTAACAATGATGTCTTCAGCTGTAAATAGTGGGTATCGAGGAAGATCTCTCACTTCCCTAGTGATCAGTACAAGGCCTTCGGGCTGTCGACGGGATCGAGTGCTACTCACTACACTCAAATCTATCATTCCTCACTAAGTGTAATGCTTTAGGAATATGACTGTACTACATGATTCCAAACTTATACAAATTTCATTATCTTACAGTTAACGATAAAATCTCAGTAATGGCAAACGACAAAAACAGAAAATTCCATATCAAAATGTGCACATGTGGGCGAATCAATCGCAGTGCGGACGCCAAGGTGCATGTTAAGAAGGCGGGCACTGACCACATGATTATCCTGAATAGGGTTGCGTGTGTAAAGTGTAGAGTGTTGAAGGGAGTTGAGGATGAGGCACGGTTTTACAGAGTGCATGCAGATTGTAGTGGAGATTTGGTGAATGACCATCGATTCACCAAGTTGATTGTTGAAGAGAGGGAGCGAATGTTGGCGATAGAGCGAGACGGCAAGGTGGAGAATGTTGTTGAGAATGATGAGTTGGCGAAAGCAGTTGCTTCGTTGGAGGCTGAGATTGAGCGAAAGAGAGTGCTTGAGAGTGATGATGAGGATGATGTGGATTTAGATAGGGAGCGTGTGAGGAAGCGTGCGAGGAAGTTGAGCTCTTCTTCCTCGGAGGTCTCCAACATAGTTGTTGAGGACCTCCCGCAGAGCTCATCTTCCCCAAAAGTGAAGAGTGGTGGGATTCGTGTGCAGTCGGCGAGGTGGTTGAAGGATGAAGAGAAGAAGCATGTGTCGCAGCAGATGGCGCATGATTTGTTGGTAAATAAGTATGAGAGTTTAAAGAAGGTGAAGGATGAAGTCGTGAATGAGGTGGATGAGTTGAAAAAGAAGGAACGGAAGTCGAAGGAGATAGCGGATGAGAATATTCGAATGAGGCGTAGTGTGACTGATTTGAAGAATAAGACGCGAGAGTTGGAAGAGAAGAATGATGACTGTGAGAAGGGGGCGAGTGCTGCAGAGAGAAGAATGAGAGATGCAGAAGCGAAGTTTGAGGAGATCATGAAGGAGATGAGTGTGTTGAGAGCGAGGAATGTTGAGTTGGAGAGGAATGTGGCTCGGCGGGGTGATGAGAGACAGGCGTTTGAGAAGTTGGAGCGCATGAGGGATGAGTGGAATCGTGTGAATGAGGATAGGTTGTTTGAGTTTCACATCCCTATTCGGGATAATCATTTGGACGGTGAAGTCCTCGTCAACCGTAGTCTCGACGAGTCCATCATTTGTTACAATCGCCATCCGACCAAGAAATGTCTGCATGCCACACTGAGAATGCGCGGACATTTGCATAAATTTTCTGTTAGGAAGCGCGCGAGACTACCCAAGGATGGCTAACTTGGTAAGTGAAAAGCAAATAAGATAGTATATCCTATTCTAATACATATCATTTTCATTGCAGATCTTTTCCCCGCCTTCACCACCCCATCAATTCACTCCCGAGAACGAACCATCGGCTCTCTTAAGGGCCACCATGGGGCAAGACATGATAGAACCTCCACGCGGTTTGCCCTGGGCAGTCTTCGGACTGGCGAATACTATCATTAAGTTGAATCTGCTATCAGTCAACTTGAACGCTGCGTCGCGTTAGAGGGGTATATAAACTACTACCTCTCATTTCATTTCATTTCAATCATGCAGACGCCGAACAGTCAAGTCAGCTCTCCTCGCGGACCGCAGTTAAGGCCGCGAAATTTATTTGAGGAGTTTGTTAGACTAGAGGAGCAGGACAGAGTCCACAACAATCTTGCTCGGATTGGCAATCCGATGACAGCAAGTGTTGTCAATCCAACGGAATGGCGCTAAATTCCACTTTTCAGCCACATACCAATTAGCGTGGAAGTCGACACTGCTACCAAGGAGAGAGTCAAAGACTCTCTTAGCAGAATCGGTAGTCTGTAAGATGACGACTCCCGAGAACGAACCACCGGCTCTCTTAAGGGCCACCATGGGGCAAGATTTGATAGAACCTCCTCGCGGTTTGCCCTGGGCAGTCTTCAGACTGGCGAATACTATCATTAAGTTGAATCTGCTATCAGTCAACTTGAACGTTATGCAGTCGATTGCTATCCCTGAAGCATTCTGATTCGCTGTTGAGTAATTCATTGTTGAAAACCCTATATAAGCCAGAAGATTGTAGCGCTTCTCATTCAATTTTAAGTCAAGATGGAAGCAACATCTGCTAGTACCATTCCCGAATTCATCATCCTCGACGAGTGGGATGAAGAGGATGAGAAGAAGGGGAAGATCAAGAAGATCATTTGGACGGATGAGGTGTGGACTCCTAATACCACCCGCATCCGAAAGGTGCCAGATGCACCAGCACGGCTTAGGCGGTATAGGGTATACGACAACCTAAGCGTCATACCCATTGACTATTCCAGTCAATAGTCAAATTCACGTCCCCGAGAACGAACCATCGGCTCTCTTAAGGGCCACCATGGGGCAAGACATGATAGAACCTCCACGCGGTTTGCCCTGGGCAGTCTTCAGACTGGCGAATACTATCATTAAGTTGAATCTGCTATCAGTCAACTTGAACGTTGCAAATGAAGTTCGGTGTAATACTTCCTTTCGACGGGCGTTCCTGTAAAGGGCGGCGGTGAAACCCGTAGCTATGTATACCGCAAGGGACATTCGGCAATGGTCAATCTTGTTAAACCTCTCTGCGTCATGTTTGCAAGTGATTGCCTCTGTCTCAACGTAGTATGCATTCGCGCCAGGGCGACATTTAGCCAACTGTCGAAGGTTGCCTTATAAACTTTCCATTGCATACGTTATGAGAACCATGAGTTCTACCTGTCTCTATCAATGAGACGAATTGATGAATGGAATGAAATGGGAGGACACTCACGCGCCACACGCAACATAACACACTTCTCTCTTCCGTAGTCTAACAAGGTCTTTACACATGGATCGCAGTCGATTGCTATCCCAGAATCATGTAAGCTATCTAAATTTTATTTAACTCTATTTCATCTACCATCATCGGCCATATGAAATGTTATAAGATTTACAAGTTAAACTAAGCGTGCTACTATTTCCAAATGAAAAAGTATACATGGTTAAATCATCCACTTAAGCCCATCCGTAGTCTAACAAGCTCTTTACACATGGATCACAGTCGATTGCTATCCCTGTATCAGAAGTGTAAGCTATCTTAATTTTATTTAACACTATTTCATCTACCATCATCACCCATATGAAATGTCATAAGATTTACAAGTTAAACTAAGCGTGCTACTATTTCCAAATGAAAAAGTATACATGCTTAAATCATCCACTGAAGCCCCATTCAAGTAAGTCAGTATGAAAGCAAAGATAATACGAAATAAACATTTATTATGGCATGTATTTCAAAAGGTCTTCATCGTCAATATCGTCCCAGAGTCTGACTTCACATAAATCGCAAAAACAGTTCACTTGCTTCAATCGTTCTTCTACCGCAAGCCTCACTTTACTCCCACTCTGCCATAGTTCGTGGCTGGGAGTTAGGGGTGTACCATTCCCATAATTGGTGGAGGAATTTGGTGCTGGTTATCTCCATCACATCATCAGTATCGTACTGCAGATACTTCCACCTCACGCCTGTTAAGTCGGGACACTCCTTCTCACATACACTCTCCTCTTCGTCGTCCGCTGGTAATGACAACTTTCTAATATTGTCGAGTCGGTATATTTTCTCTACCTTCCCCTTCGTTGGAGCGTTTGGTGCAACGAGCGCCTTTGGTGATGAGCATGGAGAAGAGAATTTTGTGTTCGGTGTTGTCGGAGGGCTTGTCATGTTGACTGTGAATAATAACTTTGAAATGTTTTCTAATTCTTAAGTATAAACAAGCAACCAATCAGAATGAACAGCCAATGAATGATGAATATGAAAGTATATATGTAAAGTGACATCCGTATCATTTCACTCTGTCTTTGAGACGTGTAAGTAAAGTGTTCTCTAGCGAATTCTATATAAGAGGCGTACAAGTGAACTGCTCTCTCGTGAATTCCAAATTTGAGTGAAGTCTCTATCTTGTTGAAGTATCAACCTTAAACTTGATTTCGTTGAAATGGTAAGTTCAAAATTTCTTCACTCATCTCCCTCAAACGTGTGGCTAATAGCATCTTCCTCAATTTCAGGCATCAACTTCATCACCGACGCCCTCCTTTCTCGAGGAAAGTTTAGAGTTGTTGAGTCAAGGTAGGTTGTAACAATACACTGAGACTTGAACAGAGATGATAGAATGATTTCTCTTTCAGGTGATGTTAGTTCCAGCTCAGAACTATCGCGACAAGGCAACGAGTGGGAATGTGCCGACTGCGGACCTATTTTTTCAAGGAAGCACAGTCTCCTTCGACACATCAAACAACGTGTGTGTCAACGCAAAGCGGCATCAATCTCCGGAGGTGAAGTTGATTCTGACGATGACATCTCATTTCCTTGCGATTTGTGCCCTCTTTCTTTTGATAGTCACTTTCAGCGATCTTCGCACAGACTTCAACACACGCATGCTAATGATCACTACACCAACGGTACCTCTACCATCTCCCTCATTAATGTTTCACATAATAATTTAGTACGCGACTACTGCATGGAGTCCAATACTCAAATAGTAGATTTTCCTGAGTGGCTCCTTCAAAATTCTAACATTATCGAAGCGCTCTTCAACAATTTAGACAATTTTAGAATGAAGGCGCTCATCTACTTTAAACTAAAATATATTAAAATAGATTTTCAAACGGGTCAAGTGACGGAGAGAATACAGTTTCATGTTCCTTCCTCTTCCGCAACCGAAGTTGTACACTGCGAGTCTTGGCTAAATTTTCACATTCAATGTTTAAAATCAAATGTAGATAAATTCAATCAACGCGACAGCGCTCTCATTTTTGATGGTGTGGACTCAGCCATATTCAAAATTTCCCTATTAGAAAGTCATGCAGCTCGAGGCACATTTAAACTACCAAAAACGTTGTATAATAAGAAAGCTGTCATCAATTTCGATTGTAAATCACAGTGTTTCAAATATGCAGTCCTATCCATCCTTCACTATAATGATATCAACGCGAATCAAAATCATACCTATAGCTATAGACAGTGGGAGGATGAACTAGACTTTGAAGGTTGTGATAGTAACAACATGAAAATCAAAGATGTAGAAACGTTCGAAAAACATAATCAGATTAAAATTGTAGTTCACGTGTGGGAGAAGGGGTTGAAGGGTGCCCGCTATAATTCACGTTCAACTTGTTATGAACGTGTAGTCAACCTCTTATTAGTAAAACAAGATGATAGCGAGGAATGGCACTACTGTGGTATATCCAAAATCTCTCGCTTGTACACTCACTTGGGGCACTCTAAAGGAGGTGAACATTTTGTATGCGACCGCTGCATCCGCTCCTTTTGGAGTAAAGATAAATTTGAAACTCACTATGAATGGTGCAAGCGAGGTAAATTACAAATGGAACGCATGCCCAAAGATAAAATATTTTTACATAGGGATAATGGTGACGAATTAAGTCCCCTGCGTGTCATTTACGCAGACATAGAATGCTACATTGATGATATCATCCACAAGCCAGCAGCCATATCCTGCTATGAAGTATGGCATGACCACTTTAGGAATAGACAAAACAAAATGCATACTTGGCAAGGTGAAGATTGCATTTCAAAATTTCTAGAATTTCTCGATAAAGCTGCCAAATTTCAACAATCATATGATTCCCAATTGCAGCGTAAGTCACTACATATGTCAGATGAAGACAAACAAAAATTTGAAAGTTGCACATCCTGTCCTAAATGTCATAAAACGTTTGATGACGATAAAATTAAGAAAGTGCGTGATCATGATCACATCACTGGTAAATTTAGAAACGCACTCTGCTCCAAATGTAACTTTTAACTTAGGTTGAGACGTCGTGTACTACCCGTCATTTTTCATAACTTTAAGGGCTATGACAGTCATATGCTCATAAAAGGAGGTTGAGCCAGATGAAATCGTGGCAGTTCAATGTAATAGCGCAAACGAGAGAAAAATTCATGGAAATGACAGCAAAAGTACCAGTAGATAAAACTAAAGAAAATAAGACAGTCTTCTTCGAAATAAAATTTATAGATTCATTCCAATTCATGTCAGCGTCACTAGCTTCTCTCGTTCGTAATCTCAAGTTTTTCCCCATAGTCAAACTTTGAAGAAACACTATCCAAACTTAACGGATGAAATAATCACTCGCAAAGGAGTCTTTCCCTATGCGTATTTTAGCTCAATGTCTAAACTAAATGAAACAACCCTTCCTTCCATTGACAAATTCCAAAACGATTTGACGGGTCAAGATTGTCCAGTAGAGGACTATGAACATGCTCAAGAGGCATGGTTAAAATTTGATTGTAAAACGTTTGGCGATTATATGATCGCTTACTTAGAATTAGATGTCATTTTGCTGGCTGATGTCTTTCAGGAATTTCGACGAGTGGCATTAGAAGAAGACAAATTAGATCCTGTCCACTTTGTCAGTCTACCAGCCATGTCCTTTAAATCAGCCTTTAAAATGACTGGTGAGACCATTCATCTCTTACAAGACCCGGAGATGTATAATATATTTGAGCGCGGAATACGCGGTGGTCTCACATTTGTGAATAAACATCATATAAAATCTAAAACAGTAGGTAATGATCATATCCACCTAAAGTACTATGACCAAAATAATTTATATGGCAGTTCACTGTCTAAACCGCTACCTCACTCCGAGTTTAGTTGGTTAAATCAAGATGAGCTTGAGTATTACTCCAACCCTTCAAACATTCTGAAGATTCCAGATGAAGGTGATTGGGGATATTATTTTGAAGTGGATTTGATTTATCCAAATAGCATTAAAGATAAAACTGCTGATTTCCCACTCGCACCTGAATCTGGTGAAGTGACTGAAGATATGTTCTCACCATTCATGTCACAATTTCATAATAACTTAACAGAGTGTGGACAGCCAAGGTACAAACCATGCCGCAAACTTTTACTCACCCAATATGATAAGAAAAATTATCTCGTGCACTTCTGCATACTAAAATTCTATTTAGAAATGGGCATGCTTCTAAAGTCAGTTCACCGCATTATCAAATTTAGACAGAAAGCCTTCCTCAAACCCTACATAGATAGTAACAGTCAAAAACGTGCACTCGCCCAAAATAATTTTGAAAAGGATTTTTATAAATATAAGAATAACAGTCTTTTCGGAAAGACCATGGAGGATGTTAGAAAACGTATGAACTACAAACTAGTCGTTGATGATCAAAAATATCACAAATTGACCTCATCACCTCTTTTCATTGATAGAGACATCATCGATGAGGATCTTGTAGGTGTAAAAATGATAAAATCAGAAGTTGAGTTGTGCAAACCCATCTATATTGGGCAAGCCGTTTTAGACTATTCCAAGCTTAAAATGTATCAACTCTTCTGCAAAATATTAAAACCATGCCCACTCGTAAAAGAGGTTCGCTTGCTGGGTGGTGATACAGATAGTTTCTTTTTAGGAATTACCACTCAAAAAGATTTAAATTTTAATGAAGTAGGTAAGTCATTAGAAAAATATTTCGACACATCTAACTACAATCCCACTCATCCACTCTATTCCATACAGAATAAAGCCAAACTTGGTTGTTTTTAAGATGAAACAGCAGGAAAGGAAATAGATGAAATGATTCTCCTCCGTCCTAAAATGTATTCCATGAAATTAAAAGAATGTGCAGATAGTATTAAGCGTGCTAAAGGTATATCAAAATCCATTGTTCACAAAATGAAACATCGGTCCTATAAGAAGACCTATAAAAATGAAACTATAACGTTTGTCAATATCACAATCTTAAAATCTCAAGTTCATACTGTGAAAACGCACACGTTCAAGAAACGAGCGCTTTCAGCATGGGAGGATAAGAGGTGTTGGATAGGACATAACACATCTCTTCCACATGGACATCCTGACACAAACATACCTCCACCCAAAAGAATTAAACTCACGCCACCACATTCAGGAGATGTATTGACATAATCAAGTTTAACTCAGTATTTTGATGTTGCTTTTTGTAGATATACATGGTTGTTTTATGTATCGCATGAGATCGTTTCTTCCTTGTTAATATATGCCTACAGACAGCCCATTCCCCCTTTATCTGTGAAAAGACCTTTTCATACACATATTTTTATTTCAATAAACATATCACAATGACTTCACTTTGTTTTCCGAAACACTAAAGTTACGAGGGATTTAGTATCTTTCACATGGATTCACTCTTATAAAACATTGGTAATTTTGATAGAAATAGAGGGTATAGTTTGTTTGACGACGGGATGATAGAAAATAGATTCAAACATCTTCTCGACTATTCCATATGAAGCGTCTTTATCATGAATGAAATCGCGTGAAATGTATTCTTTTTTCTCGCCAACAGAAATAGGTAGAATCAAATCACTTTGAATGTAAAGGTGCTGTTCATGTTTATCAAGTGTCATTGGTGTTTCTATACCAATCGTATGCGCAGCAGTAAACACAGTTTGTAGCATTGAAAAGCCAAAGAGTTTTTTCAAATTTTTACTCAATTGACATTGAATGTCATCACCCAGTTTCAGAACAACGCAATGATTTTCAATTGAAAATGAAATGTGGTGTGTCTTTACATCATATTTACTTTTCATCACATGCTTCAACTTCTGTTGTATATAAAGATTTACTACATGAATGAAGCTTTAAACTGTATGATATAGACGCGGCATTATATTGATAGCAACTTTAGATTCTTCATAAGACTGGTAAATTTTCTTGATGCGATCACCATAGATGTCAACCCGCCATTCATCATTAACTGAATCAGCTTTAGTGTGATATTCATGAGAAGCATACACCAGACCGCTTCCAATAATAGGTGTTGGATGTCTTACAAAATGACGCAAGGTTGGAGAGAAATAAACTGTAAGTTTGTCATTATATTTCTGAATGACCAACTTATTTTTGTCCGCCATAATTTTCTCTCCATACTTCTTATCCACAGTCTCATTCCATCGTTTTACTAACTCAATAAGTGATAAAGGTTGAACACCACGCTTTTTCAAAATGATGCGTTCTTCACATTCTACAACATCTTCATCAAATATTTTAAATTTATAATGAAATTTATTGATTCGACTTGAATAAACTTTTTTAACATTTGCAGTAGCAATTTACGTCAGATGTAGTCCATGGCCAAAACCGAGATGTGGATAGAATTCATTATCCAACCTCAGTGTAAGACCTTTAGTAAAAGAATGAAAGCGAAGGAACTGTCTCCCACTCCAATGATAGATAGTAAACTCATAAGCTTTCTGATTTTTATTCTTCATGATGGAAGTATTACCATTATTGAACGCCTTAATAATTTTCTCATTCCCGAATGGTTCATAATAATCTGATTTTATCTGAATCCATTCATAGTTCCACTTTCCATCTGACGTTAAATTGTATGGGAACTGGAATGCATTATTCATCGTTATTCCATCATGGGTGCGAGGAGTCAATATCATTTCTTCCAAATCATTCACATTCTGAATATTGCTATCATAGCAAATACTAGAAACGCCAACCTCCCATTCACCTTCTAAATGTAGTGGGTGATTTAATTCTACTCGATAGTCTGATGGTTTATTTTTGGGAAATTTATTCATAGAAGCATTACTGGGCAAGTAGATTAGAAACGAGTCCTTATTTTCACTTTCCATATTATTCACATTGGAAAAATATATTAGCATACTTTTGCATTAACTCTTCATTCGGAAATGGAGCGTGATACTTGTCACAGCATCTTTATGAAAAGAAATCAACGCACCAGCATCGTCATAAATGGCAATATCAATTTGTGGGATGTAGTTTGATTTCAGCTTTGTATAATGCACTTTCTTGAAAGTATGCTCAGATAAAATACTGCAGCTTTTTGGCTGGTATGGTATCATTGCTAGCAATGGAGCTTCAACATCTCCCACACGTACATCTTCACCAATATTGGAATATATCTGAAAATAGTTAATACGACGCGATAGTGACATGTCTGCGCTAGCTTTGGTTACATTACCACTTTTAAAGATATTTTGATCAAAACCCAAAATGTCCATTAGAGTTTTATCCATAATTAGTTCAATACCTTTTCCACTTATAGTGAGAGACAAAGTACCTTCTTTTTCAGAAAATGAAATTTGTTGCTCATTAATCACTTCATTTAAATAATCTACAACCAATTTAACTGAAGTAATAATGCGAGGCATCAACACTCTCGTTTCATGTAAGATACCACCTAAAGGCTCTGCACACTTTCTGTATAAAGATACGGTCCATTCTGTATCAAATTGATTTGGCCTTTCACATGGTAAATGTTGCATATCAAATTTTCCATGAACAGCTGCAGAACGATGTCGTAAGAACTGATAAAAATCTTTTGAACAAACTAATACTAGATCATCATCATTTAATTTACTTATTACAATATGATTAGATGATTTAATATAAGTCACTGTTGCCACTTGTTTACCATCAACTCGAAGGAGATAATTAAATTTCTTCAATAATGTTTCAGGAGTCATGTTTGTCTTTCTTGGCTTAATCACAATCTTCTTCACCAACGTCTTCTCATTTCTTGGAATAAGATCTACATAATAAGCTTCCTCTCGATATATTAACTGTTTATTACCACTTATGTGGTAATTAACGTTGAAATTATCATAGCTTGTTAAGGCGCTAGCGAGGTAACCTAAATCATTTCTTAAACTTGGACTTAAACCAACAATCCAATCTTTCTCAACTACATGATGTACATAATTATGATCATCATTGTGCGGAGTAAATTGGACAATATGTTTACACACTTTATTCGGGAAATCATATATAAACTTTTTACATGATAAGAGATCTTTCTTTGGCCACTGTGGAATGTATACTCGACAGCCCTTTTCACATTGGTAAGCAGCTGTGCGTCTCATATTAATAGTCATCACCTCATGATCAAAAGTATAGACACAGTTGCTATGAACAAGTTGAGTGACACCCACTTCCCACTTTCCATTTAGCTGTTGTGTATGATCAATGGGAGTAGAAAAGAGTGCGGCTCGATTACTAGCAAATCTATTTGCGGCCGCATTGCTAAGCAAAATATGATAAAACGACATTTTGATATTGCTGATCTGCGGCTTTGCATAACATCATGAAGACTTGGATTTTGGACTCTCTACAATATATCAGAGTTGATCGTAATGGAAACGTACATTTCAAAAATTCTCATGGTCATACATCAAGAGGTATTACATTAACATGGCGACAATTTGTCAACCTCAATGATATCATGAGGGATTTGGAATATTTTGAAACATTAAGATTCATCTCCTTGGGTGATCAAGTTTGGCTTCAACATTACAGAAATGAAATTCAAATCTGCCATTCTCATTCCGCAAACTGTTTCTCATTTCGCAAATACAATTGGGAGAAGTATAGAAGATACATACATCGCTCCATCATGACATTTATTCGTCGTGAGTTCATCGCCCTACTATGCAAATCTTAATCAGACATGACTACCACGCACCATGAGTTGGAAATTAGATTCCCTACAACGTATTGAAACGGATCATGATCGAAACGTCTATTTCAAAGATTCAACTGGAAATGTGAGAAGAGAGTTTGCTTTATCTTATCGTCATTTTCAATCTCTACATCATATCATGAAGGATTTGAAATACTTCTATATGAAAAGACATTCACATATTGGAAATCCCATCTGGCTGCGCGTCAACAAACGGCGAATTCAACTCTATCATTCCCAACTCCATACTAACTTCACATTTCATCAAGGTAGTTGGGAAAAGTATAAAAGGAAGGTACATCGCTCAATTTACTCATTCTTTCATCATGAAGCGCCATCGCTACACCATCGTCAACATTCTCCGTCGCTTCAGACTCTACACCAAAATCGATCTCACAACATTACACCAACACCTTCCAAACAGCAAGTATTACCCGGGCCGACCTCAAATGTTAGTGGTGAAGATGAACAATTCACGGAATCTTCAACTCTTCCCAAATGGGACTGTACAGATTCTCGGCGCCCTTTCTCATTCATCGGCGCAGTCAATGCGCTTAGAGCTACAGAGACTACTACGTCGGATATGGAAGAGGGAGAGGTGTGTGATGTCGAATCTGACTGTTGACAATATGGTGATCTCTACTCAATTGAGTGACAGTCTATCATTTTTGAAGATTCGTACCAGCAGTTACAGTTTGTGTTATGAACCCGAACTTTTTCCTGCAGCTCTCATTAGTTGTTGGTTACCTATGCATGTTGCAATCTTTCATAATAGTAAAGTGATCATTACTGGACTAAAATCTCATGTGCAAGCAAATGTGATCCTAGACGATCTCATCGAGTATGTACGTACCCAGCGGATTGTAAAATAAAAAACAATTTTTCCAACATGATGTTTTTATTTCAAATCATGATAGAACTTACAACTCATTTTTTCATTAGAGGATGGATTACATGAAAAGTTTTGAATAACAGATACAAATCGAGATACATGTAAACGTTTTAAGATGAAGTACAGTACAAAAGCACCACACGTTGATGAAAGTGGATGTTGTAGTATGCGTTCATTTTGCTGATATTGACGCGTATGTTTTCTCAACCACTGCTGTGTTGGTATATTTGGAGGTTGAGCAAGAGAGTCAAATAGTTCACCACGTCGGTCTTCTCCAATAAAGATCGCTTTCCAATGCTCACCGCCTAAATTCTGAGAATGAGTGTTTAGCACAATAAAGATGGGATAGTGATTTACTGCAGGTGGTAAGGTATCGAGCGAATAGACATTATCGAAAGCTTTCAACGTCGCTTCGTCTGCATTACGCTACACTTTAGTCTTAATATCGTCAGCAGTCAACCAACTCATTAACGATTATACTGAAGAATCACGCCACGATACTTTGTAATTTCAATATTTGAATCGAAGACTGCATAAATTAATACATTGATCGTCTCAGGTAGTGTTCTTTTGAACGTCAAATCCAAACGAATATTATGAGGCACGTTCGCTTGACGATAGGGTGCACTAATATCGCTGTCAGCAGTCAAATCAAATGCATAAATAGTATAGCCACTCTTAAACTCTTTCATAGTCAGTCCGTTGGTGTCATCCGTATTGTAAAAGCCAAAGACATCCATAAAATCAACATAACTGCGCATAAATTAATCCGCAGCAAAATCTGGTTTGTAGGGTGGACCAGGATGACTCACACCATTTACACGTAAAGCAATTTCACTTAACTGATTGTGTTTAAAATTGAAAGGATTCTTCTTTATATTACCATTAAATGCATCATTCTCAACCATTGCCACCATGAGGAGCTTCGGTGCTTCCGATGGAAAGAGGCCATCTTTCATGAAACTCTTTTGATCTTTCGGAATTGTAAAGGTGAGAAGCTTTGTATGCTGAATGGGGTAAATGGCATTTTGGCGGTTAAGACCTTCAGCATGTCCTCTAATGACACTTGGATTCGGTACTACTCGACGAATGTAAAGTGCAATATCTTCCATATGAATTCTAAAATTGTCAACTTTAGCAAATGCATTCAGCGCAAATTCAGGCTTATTCAATGTCAGCTTGAGTCTCATGCTGGTATTACAGAGTAAAAACTTTGACTGTCCAAAGAAGTCTAAATTCAGCGGACCATATAGCTGACATACTTTACTATCTTTAATCATAGCAGATCGCTTTACAAAGCCACTGTTTGTTTCAGCATCAAATTTTCCTGCTTCATCTCTGTACCATCCCATGGCTTCCATATGACTTTTTTGTGCTGCTGGATGAAACTGTGATACATGATTGAAATATGATTTATAGGGATAATCGCTTTGACCACCTTCCACCTGCTGCTCTCCAATCGTTAGAGAAACATCGCGAAGTAATGTAGTCAATGGTAAATTGTTCAGTCCAACTTTATGTGTATCGTCAATAGCAGTTCCATCTGCTTGCTGAATTCTAAACCTCAAATCAACCATCGCATAACTCAAATCTATGTAGTCATCACTACCACCAGGAATAACAAATTCAATGGGGCCAGCATTCTCAGCTGTTCGAGGATGATAATCTACAATACTTGAACTAAGAATATCTGTCTGTATGGCTTGTTGATCAAACAAACAAAAACCGGAAGTTTTACACTCCATGATTAGAAGTTATAGCAGCGTCGTCGTTTAGGGCCTGATGAATGATTAGAGCCTCTGCGACGTTTGCGTGAATGCCTTTTGACTGAAGATCGCACCTTACCAGCTCCGCGATGTTTCCTTCTTCCTTTATTCATTCGTTTAGGCGATTTCTTTCCTTGAGTAACACCAGCAAAGGTCTGCTTCAATGTTTTTAAACCGCGTTCCTTCCCACGATTCAACAAACTGCTCTTAAAACTTCTACCTCTGGAAAGATCACTAGCAACATCACCAGCAAAGCCAACGGCATTACTTAAAACATTTCGTTTTAAAGATCTTCCAACATTGGATATGAGAGGTGCTACAACAGATTTCAGTGCACCAAGTATGCTACCTCCACGTTGGCGGCGAGCGCCGATGAAAATTTGTCCTCCACCACTTACATAGGAGGGTCGTGAATAAAATGAGGCAGTTGGATTCATAGCTCAAACCCTAAACATTGTTAGTTACAACTTTGCATGAATCACTGTCGATCACTTAGATGAAAGATGTCGGCACGACACATCCAAGAGCTCATACTTGAAGGATAACCAGTCCATTTAACAAGACACCATTCTTCACCTTGTCGTTTTTTACATCGAATGATTTTCTCTACCAAATATGTTTCACTTTCAGTGACTACCTCAATCTCATCGCGGTAAAAGCTACCCTCAATTACTTCATTATCGTAATCTTTCAACTTGTAGGAGGTGGGAGAGTCTTTTTGATCAATCCTTGATACTGTAAATACCTCCTCTGTCCAATTCGGAGGGTACCCTTTAGCAAAAACACTCTTCACTTTTGAGATACGAACTTTATCACCAATTTTCACATCACTTTTCACATAAGTGCGTTTACGTTGGAATGATTCGCGCACTTTATCTACATTGTCAGCATTTACATCTACTGGTCTGAGTCCAATAGAACGATGGATAGAGTGATTGTAGGCATGGAGTGTATCTTGTAGAACCTTTGTCCAATTTTGTGTCAAGTTGGCAGTAAAATGTCGCCACAAGCGATTTTTTAATGTGCGATTAAAACGTTCAACGAGTGCAGCTTTATAAGCACTCTTTACACTAAACAACTCAATGTCATGCCTCTCAAATAATCTTCTCGCATGCTGATTCTCAAACTCTTTTCCTTGATCACTCTGAATTCTTTTTGGAATGCGACCTTCTCGAAAAATTGTTTGGAATGCTTTTGCAACTCCTTTCCCTTCTTTAGTTTTTAAAGGTTGAGCCCACGCATAACGCGAGAAAATATCAATGACGGTTAAAATAAAATTATTGCCCGAGTTATGTTTTGAAATGGAGGCAACATCACACAAATCTGCTTGCCACTGTTCATCGATGTCATGAACAATATAATGGCGGGTGCGGTACTTCTTTTTCGCTTGTTTGTGGAGTGTATAGGTAGCCTGACCCTTTAACCATCGTTTCACTTGTGATTGTGGAAGACCACTCGCTTTTGATAATTTCTTGACCGATGCAAATCCTGCCGGATGTTTTACATCATAATAGATTGACTTCAAACGTTCAGTCGATGACGACTGACTCTTTTTCCTCCTTCTCATCTTTTTGCTTTCTTGCCTTTCTCCATTTACAACAACTGCAGCATTTAGCTTTAGCAGTTTTGCGATCGTGTTCACATTGCTTAGGGGTTTCATTGTGAGAGCTGGCGCAGCAAGTGCAAGTGACAACGACATTCACCTCTGGCGGCTCATTACATGGCAAGCAACACATCTGCTTCATATTAATAGTCTGAGAACATGTATTTCTTGGGAGGAGCTGTTTTACGTTTTCCTTTTACTAGTTTTAGTGGTGGCGTAGATCTCCGTCGAGTTCTTCCTCTTGTTTGCTTAGTGAGTGTGGGAGGGGATGTAGCAGGTGACGTCTTAAACCAATTTGTTGGCATTTTCATCGTCTGAAGCATTGGAGCAGTAGCCACTGTTGAATCAAGTTCTTTCAATGTCTCATTATTCAAAGCAAATTTTGGCACATTATGCTTTTTCAATAGTTTAAGAAAGTATGACCAACCAGGTGGAACATAGCCCTGACGGCGCTTTCTACGTGTCGCATACTGAATCAAGTCTTCATAACGTGAAGCATCAATCACTTTATTTTCATCTGTAATGATTTCACCTCTATCATTTACATTGAGATGGGGTTCAATACTGTTGAAAAGAGATATGGCATGTGTGCGAGATGATAAAGGTGTAGCAGTCGATACAGAGTCACGCATCTTATTCTTCAAGTTTTTCAATTGCTCAACAGTTTCCGATTGTAATAGCACAGCACGATGTGGATCTTTGATGTGAACATTTTGCTGATAATCTATTTCTTTCCTATACATTTGATTTGCAAGAGGTTGCTTTACTTGCTGCATGGCAGTCAATTGTACATATTCATCCTGAGGAATAACAATCATGCGAGAATAAGAACTCATAGTTTGTAGATAATCATGGGAGTTTTCAAAATATCACTTCGAAATCTAAATTCTTCCGGACACTCTTGCGTAAAGTCAATGAATAAGTAACCGTGTGGTTTTTCAGTAGCTGCTTGAAAAATTTCAATTAAGGCTTTTGATCCTCTGGGTGCAACTTGTCGCGCTAAAATTTCAAATTGACTTTTATCTCGCGGATTCTTGAAAATAGCATAATAGTGTGTATTCAGGTTTCGTGTACGAGCTTCTTTTCCATCAGGAAACAAATTTTGTGTGATATAGATGATAAAGCACCTTTTATGATGTGCTGCGCGGGTGAACATATCTGTAACATCTTTGGAATTCTTACTTTCTTTTAATAAATCATCCAATACAACAACATCATTAGACTGAAGTTTATCCACTGGAATAATTCCTTCATGTCGAATAAAGTTGCGACTTTGCAATTCCTGAAACAGCGATGGTTGATAAATACCATAACACCAAATCACTCGATTGATAGGTTCCTTAAACAACTCCCTTCTTTTATCCAATAAATTCAGCGTGAAAACAGTTTTACCTGCATGAGATGGACCTGATACAGTCTGAACTTTATCACATTGAAGTCTGAAATTTATTATAATACTTTGAGATTCAACATTTGCATAATTAACGTCTAGAGCCAAAGATATTACCCAATACGTTGCCCACGATAGGAGCCAACATTGGAAGTACTGCTGAAAGAAAACCGCCCTTTTGTGTTAGAGTTTCCCTCTTTCTTTGAAGGGTGACTTTAGGATTGGAGATGAAACGCAATTTCGTAGCATATCGCTTAAGTAACTTTCGTTGTTTTGGTACAAATTTCTTCGTCCTCAACTTTCTCACATGAGAAATAATTTCACGAATGAATTTATCGTTAGCATGTCGTATAGCATTGTATCGCTGATTTGCTTTCATTCGTCGGAGAGCTTGAATGGCTGAAGAAAACTTTGAAGACTTTTGACTTTTACGTTTTGTCATTTTACGTTTCGCCATTTACCGTGTTAGTCTTTGCTAAAACCTGTCTTTACCACATTTGCATAGGTACTAACTATTGCGGCATAAGTGACACTCGAAATGAGCAATATCACAGTGGTTACATTTGCAAAGTTGAATGCAATTACGTATGAAACAGCGTTGACAAAAAGCATGCTTACATCTCTTGAAGATGCGCTTTTCATTTCCATCCTGTCGCTTACATACATCGCAACACATAGTTTCACCGTTACTAATGTCTATAGCAAGTCTTTTTGAAGATATGAATTTGCTAGCCTTTTCTAAACAATAGACGCATGTACAGAAGGAATATACTTCGAGAGTGAGCAGGCATAGCTCGAAAACCAGTTGTGCTACAATCAAGTACCACTGCATTTTCAATTTTTCTTTATAGAAAGTTGAATGTGAATATCTGAAATCGCTTCAATCACTAGACTGCTACCATGATGGTTAAATGCGTTAAGACGTTCAGCAATTTTTATCATATGTCTTTTAAAAAATTCTTCGGGGTGATCTACCACTTCCATTGAATAAGAAGCAAAATGGAAAGAGCGACTTTCCACCTCCTCCTTTCCGAAATGACTAAACTTAATTTTCGCAAGTAATCGCGCCATGACATTGCTATTAGAGAATGTATTCATTAACTCTAGAAATAGAGTGCTAGCATCATCGACCACTGCTTCGATGTCGGTCTCATCTTTATGAAAATTTATCACATAATGTTGAACAGCTCCTTTTAAACTTTGCCTATGAAAATGTAATGTTCCGCAGTCGTTTGAGAAAGACATGATCGCCCTTTATCTAACCCATCCATTGCATGAAAACAACTCTTCTCATAGTAACATTTATTGAATAACTGTAACAAGCATGCATTATAAATCAATGGTTTGAAACAGATAAAATAGATACAGCTGGTAACTATCATACAGCGAGCAATGATAACCATACAGGACTTTAGCAGTGCTGAGGTAAGGAGGAAAGAAGCATTGGTTATGAACGTAGCTACTACAACGAACAGACAAAATAGGAACACACAAATCCTTAAAACGTTTCGTGACTTCATGGTAGTGTTGATTCACTCTACTATCCCAAGGTGGGAGCAAAATATCATCAATGATTAGATTGGGAAATACTTTCCTCTCATTACCAGGATTATTACAAAAGATGCGTATAACATTGAAAGCAGCTAACCATCGTTTAAAGTCAATAAGAAGAGCACTCTCACAAGAAAAGCCATAGTCTTGCAAATATTTCAGATTAAGTCCATGAATGTGTTTTCTCGCCCATTGATCAACATTGGGATCGCAGTTGGCATGTTGATGATAGACACTAACAATCTGATATGTCCAATTGTTCATAGCAATAGCACTGAGCTCCTGTACCGGTTCACCCTCACAATCCATAAAAATGATGATAGAAGCCTAAAACGGAAATTTACACATCTAAGGAAACGTTCTATAACATATTACAAAATGAAGAATTACATCGATGCTTTTCACGACAAAATACACAAATGATATGATGGCAACGAAGAAGTAAAATGTATCTAATAAGACCACGTCTACGACACTCACAGCACATAAGCGAATTGTCATAGGGTAGAGTTAGGAAAGGACTAGTAATTCTCCTTCTTTGATTTGCGTTTTGAGGCAGCATTCTTCTCCGATTTGCGCTTCGTACTACTGCTGTTAAGGATTTGATCAATTATGTCATCCATGTTGGGTGGTTTTGGAATATATAGGATAGATTCCATATGCATGGAGAGCGAGGCTATTTTATTATCCTTGTGACGACCATAATACAGCCCATTCACTTTGAAAAGGATATCCCAAGTACCTTCTCCGAGCTCGTCGCATGTGATGGATGTTGAATGATCTCCTTCCTTCTTATAGTAAGTGCACCAATGTGATACCGGTAGGCAAATGTGATTACCATCCCAAATCTTTCTATAGGGAGTATCCTTGTCATCTCTCGCCGTCCACTCTTGAGCAAGAGGAGTAGGAATGTCCATATTTAATGTCACGTACTCCTCAATAATATCAAGTTGGTGGCGAATGTACGGACTCACGGGGATCAGTATGTAGTCCCCATACTGATTGTGCATTATCTTGACATCCGTGGAAGGGAGCATTCCCGTTTGGAGTACTACGCCATGATCGTCATAACGCAAGGTTTGTTTAAATTTACGCTGTAGCGGTGTAGGATTATGTACCTTGGTTGTTTCTTCCACTGGCCTCAGTTGTAGATGATCTGATCGTAGCGAACCTTGTAACGTTTGACCGCCATTTTGTCCTACTAGTGCAGCAGATGGAGTAGATGCCTGAAAATGGAAAAGATTGTATTAAGTTTAATTCAAGGGAGGAGAGGGAGGGAAGTAGCGACTTACCATTATAGTTGGATAATAGAATAGGGAACTAGAGAGAGGAAATGTGCGTCCGTCACTCGTGTGATTCAATGATGGAATGATTCTCACTGTGGAAGGCTCGCTATTTATATAAAAATGCTTGATTCTCATTGGATGATGATCCTCATTGGACAATAACATCAAGCTGATGGAGCCCGCTGGAGCTGTTTCTTGGGAAATTCTAACTCTTTTTTTTCGTCGTTTTTCGCCAATCTCCCAAATCTTAAATGGCGTCTCACATCTAAACGAAGACAGATATGAACAAGACGTTTCTTTCACTGAATTTGTCTCACTCTTAGCTTTCAAACGAGCTATTGCACGACTTTCCACGATCACTAGAACCGAAATTGGAAGATCGCTGTCGGGGGGGGGGGTCAGCGAAATTTGATGAAACAAACTTTGGTCGGGGTCCCAGGTCGAAATGCCACACTTTGGAAAATTTTCAAAATTTTGTCCATACAAAGTCACTCTGACACTTAGGATTTTTTCAGGTGAGCTCCGACCTAAAATCTTGTAACAGCTCTAACTTTTGAACGGCTGGTCCGATTGACTCGCAACAAAAATGTCACCGAGCAGTTCTTTCTCCTCTTTCAAACGAGTATCTATAAGACAAAATCCATCCACTAGAACCAAAGTTAGAAGATCGCTGTCGGGGGGGGGGATCGGTGAAATTTGATGAAAAATGTTTTGGTAAAGGTCCCAGGTCGAAATGCGACACTTTGGAAAATTTTCAAAATGTTGTCCATACAAAGTCACTCTGACACTTAGGATTTTTTCAGGTGAGCTCCGACATTCCACCCTCCCAACCTGGCCGGCACACCACGCAAACCTGGCCGGCACACCACGACAACCTGGCCGGCACACCACGACAACCTGGAGAGCGCATCACAAACCACCGCTCGCTACGTCGGCGGGCCAGAGGGGGAGCGTCAGACTCGAAGCAACACGGCGGCTCACCACGACCGACTCGGCTGACAGGAGGGGGGACGTCAGACTCGAAGCAACACGGCGGCCCACAACTACCGACTCGGCTGACAGGAGGGGGGGACGTCAGCGACGGCGGCCATCTTGCGCGGTCCAGTGGTGGAGTTTTACTTACTACTAAGAGCAAATGAAATTGAGCTTGTAAGATCTGTATTGGTTGTGAAAAGTTGCTCATATATTTGAATTCATATGTACATCTCTATATGAATTAGATATCGATGCTGACATACATGCTGATATGCTGATAAATCATAGAACATTAAAAACTATGTTGTAACATAGAGTGTAGATGGTCACTACAATACTCCCCCCCAAAAAAAAGAAGTTTGAAATACAATCATCAGATGTAAAATTTTGGTGAACGAAGAGGCCGTCCGGAACTTGAACATGACGAGGAAATGTCAAAATCAATATACGCAGGTTTGAGACGGTCAATTGAAACCCAATCCTCTCGACCTGAATTCATAGGAATTTTGAACGCTTTGTCTGAACGGCAAATTACTTTGAATGGGCCATTGTAGGGAAGTGTAAGAGGTGGACGGCATGCGTCATCCCGTATGAATACGAATTCGCATTTTTTTTATTTCATTAGGAATGTGAGCTGCTCTCATATTGGATCGGGGTGGAATTGGCCGGAATTATGCAACAGCATTTCGCGCGCGACGTAATTCGATAGACTCAGATATTGAATCCGCCGGAAAAAATTCCCCTGGAACGACAATAGCCTCACCATGCACCATTTCTACTGCAGATGACCCGATGTCCACTTTTGGAGTCGTTCGAAGACCAAGCAGTGTCCATGGTAACCGATGAAACCAATCAGCGGTGGAACAACGAGCTATTAATGATTGCTTCAATGACCGATGAAAACGTTCGATTATGCCATTACTTTCTGGATTATAGGCAGTAGTATAGTGAATTCTGGAACCCATCATCGAAGTCAGACTTCTCCATAATTCCGAAACAAATGTCGAGCCGCTATCGGAGGTTATGTTTTTTGGAACACCAAATCGAGAAATCCAGTTATCCAAAGGGGCATGTGCACATAAAGCGGAAGTAGCTTCCACCATAGGTGCTGCTTCTGGCCATCGGGTTGCTCTGTCTATAGCAGTAAAAATATATCGATGACCATTGCTTATGGGCAGTGGGCCGACAACATCAACGTGAATATCACAAAATCTGCGACGTGGAGTTGAATAACTTCCGATCCCAGATTCAATGTGACGACTGACTTTGGATCTCTGGCATCTGTCGCAAGTTCGAGCCCAGGAACGAGCATCTCGAGAGACACCATACCATGCAAATTTCGACTTGATAAGAAGCACTGTTGTTCGAATTGAGGGATGGTTTTAATTGTGGATTAAGTTAAAAACTTGTTTTCTGAAAGTCTGAGGTACTATTGGGCGAGGTCTTCCAGTACTCATATCACAAAGAATATCTGTATCATGGAATGAAACACGTTGCAGTTTTAGTGATGTTAACAAATTCTGAGAATTTTGTATGTCAGGATCGGAAGCTTGGTCCGATCCAAGTTTATGATAATCAAGACCGATTTGAATTGCGTTTATGGCAGCTCGAGATAATGTGTCGGCTGAAGGATTATTTTCACCAGGGATATATTCAACCTGACACGCAAATTCTGATATAGCTGACAGTTGCCTTTGCTGACGAGATGTGAAAGCCTCGGACTTTTTGGTCAATGCTGTTATCAAAGGGCGATGATCAGTTCTTACTGTAAATTCAATCCCTTCCAAATAATACTTGAAATGACGAAGAGCAAGATAAATTGCTAAAAGTTCCCTATCAAATGTGCTATAGTGCATCTCGCTTGAACGCAGTTTCTTACTAAAAATGGTTGGTTGATGAATACCGTTGACTATCTGCTCAAGAACAGCTCCAACTGCGGTAGCACTAGCGTCGGTAGTAACTACAACTGGAGCGCCTGGATTTGGATGATGCAAACAAGCAGATGAAACTAAAGCGGATTTTGACCATATAAATGATTCTTCTTGCGCTGGCCCCCAAGATAAGCATTTGGGGTTTCCGATTAAAACATCGTACAAAGGCTTCAATCTCGGCGTAATGAGGCATGAATCGATGATAGTAATTAACCAAACCAAGGTACTTCTGCAATTCCTTGATTGAAGTCGGTTTCGGATACTCTTTAACAGCTTTCACTTTTTCATCGGCAGGATATACTCCATCTTGATCAATACGATGACCCAATAAAGTGATGGATGAAACACCAAATGTGCATTTATCAGGTCTAACAACGAGTCCATTTTGCTGAAGGAGATTCAAAACATCCTGTAGATGTTTGTGATGGTCTTCAGTCGATTTTGAAAAAATAAGGATATCGTCGACGTAGACAATACTGAAAGGAATGTGCCCAAATATACTGTCCATCAGTCGCTGAAACGTTGCAACAGCATTGCGCAATTCAAATTATGAATAAAAGAATACGTAGCTACCAAAAGGAGTTATAATACAGGTCTTATCAACATCTACAGGATTAATTGGTACTTGAAAATATCCCTTTAGCAGGTCCAATTTTGAGAATACTTTCGCTCCTTTTAATGAAGCCATGATGTCTTGTTAGGGAGTTTATTAGGTAGGATAATGGGAGTGGATAATGGTCAGGAGTCGTGTTCAAGTTTAGTCTACGATAGTCGCCACAAGGTCGCCATGAACCATCGCCTTTCGGAACCATATGTAAAGGAGAGCTGCAAGGACTGCTGGCTTTCTTGCAAATTCCCATCCTTTCCATCTCTAAAAATGCAGCTTTTGCAGCTTCTAATTTTCCAGGAGGTAATCGTAGATATCTCGAATGCACTGGAGGTCCTGTTGTGGAAATATAATGAAAGATTCCGTGTTTTGACATGTCCTGCGAGTAGTAAGCAAAACTCCACTTCTGGACCGCGCAAGATGGCCGCCATCGCTGAGTCCCCCCCCCTCTGGCACGGCAGAGTGTCGTGGTCGGCCGCCGTGGTGCTTCGTGTCTGAGTCCCCCCCCCTCTGGAACGACAGAGGTTGTGGTCTGTCGTGGTGTGCGGGCCAGGTGGGTTCACAACATGTTCGCTGACGTCCCGTCCCCCCCCTCTGCAACGACAGAGTGTGAGACTCGGGTGAGTTGGTCCGACCGCCTGGTTGACGTGGGCGACCGTCTAGGTTGACGTGGGCGACCGCCAGGATTAGTCTTGAGGCTATAGTGTGTGATGTTTTTGGTGCAATCTGCTGAATGTCGGGTTGTAAAATGGGTTGTTTCGAGTGGAAGGAGTGGTCGGATGAGAAAACGGAGGTCGGATTCGTGTTCAGCGTGAAATTCTGCATCGGTAGGGTGAGTTTCCAGTCAATCGGTGAGAAAAAATTTTCAACATTTTTCGAAAAACGACAGAGTTAGAATTTGGGACGTTTTGGTGTGTAGTGTCCAAACGAAGCATCGGATGAGAAAACGGAGGTCAGATTCGGATTCAGCGTGAAATTCTGCATCGGTAGGGTGAGTTTCAAGTCAGTCGGAGAGAAAAAATTTTCGGCTGACGTCCCCCCCCCTCTGGACAGCTTGCTTCAAGTGGACGGATTTTGTCGTGCGATAGCTCGTTTGAAAGCTAAGAGTGAGACAAATTCAGTGAAAGAATCGGCTTGTTCCTATCTGTCTTCGTTCAAAAGTTAGAGCGGTTACAAGATTTTAGGTCGGAGCTCGCTTACCTGAAAAAATCCTAAGTGTCAGAGTGACTTTGTATGGGTAAAATTTTGAAAATTTTCCAAAGTGTGGAATTTCGACCTGGGACCGTCACCAAAACATTTTTCATCAAATTTCACTGACCCCCCCCCCCCGACAGCAATCTTCTAACTTTGGTTCTAGTGGACGGATTTTGTCTTACAGCTACTCGTTTGAAAGAGGAGAAAAAACTGCTCGATGACATTTTTTGTTGCGAGTCAATCGGACCAGCCGTTCAAAAGTTAGAGCGGTTACAAGATTTTAGGTCGGAGCTCGCTCACCTGAAAAAATCCTAAGTGTCAGAGTGACTTTGTATGGGTAAAATTTTGAAAATTTTCCAAAGTGTGGAATTTCGACCTGGGACCGTCACCAAAACATTTTTCATCAAATTTCACTGACCCCCCCCCCCGACAGCAATCTTCTAACTTTGGTTCTAGTGGACGGATTTTGTCTTACAGCTACTCGTTTGAAAGAGGAGAAAAAACTGCTCGACAACATTTTTTGTTGCGAGTCAATCGGACCAGCCGTTCAAAAGTTAGAGCGGTTACAAGATTTTAGGTCGGAGCTCGCTTACCTGAAAAAATCCTAAGTGTCAGAGTGACTTTGTATGGGTAAAATTTTGAAAATTTTCCAAAGTGTGGAATTTCGACCTGGGACCGTCACCAAAACATTTTTCATCAAATTTCTGTGAATGAGGGGGGGGAGGTCAGTGAAATTTGATGAAAAATGTTTTGGTAAAGGTCCCAGGTCGAAATTCGGAAGTTTTAAATTTTTCAAAATTTTCACCACACTGGAGCTCTCACACTTAGGAATTTTTTCACTTGTGGCATGTTACATGCATATGTGCTGACGGACAAACTTGCCGTGGTCATATGAGAATGGTTTAGGTGTCATATGATAGAGAATGATGAGACGAATCGTTTGCAACAAACCGCATGTCGCTACGATGAATACTTTCGGAGATAGAGCCATTTTAAGTTTTCTTCCGAGCATATATAAACCCCCGACAACGTAAGTCTGATCACTTCATCGAAAGACGAGGTAAGCGACGGTCGTCGCTCTGAGCTCCCGATATCGGGTGTTTCAAAGGACTCTATCTTTTGAAGTAGGCAAGCTATCTTCTTACTTCAAAGTTTGTATGATAGAGTTTGATAGTGTCTTTACTACTGATAAAATTTTTTAAAAGTAGTATGAGTAGTAAAATGCGGAATTTTTTAAAAATTCTTAATTTTCACTTTTTTCAAAGTTTTAACATATAGACTAAGGTTTTCAAGTATCCTGAGTTCAAATATGCTATCAGATTTGAAATTTAACTAAGTCTAAGGCAGCTTTGAGGGGTTAGATCCCAGCTACTGATCACTACCTTTGACTCGGCGTTCCTGTTACCACTTCGGGGCAGTGACAATGATGTCTTCAGCTGTAAAGAGCGGGTATCGGGGAAGATCTCTCACTTCCCTAGTGATCAGTACAAGGCCTTCGGGCTGTCGACGGGATCGAGTGCCACTCACTACACTCTTTAGGAATATGACTGTACTACATGATTCCAAACTTATACAAATTTCATTATCTTACAGCTAACGATAAATCAGGCATGGCTAATGACAAGAATAGAAAATACCATATCAAAATGTGTGTGTGCGGTCGTATAAATCGCAGTGCGGACGCCAAGGCTCACGTCAAGAAGGCGGGCACCGGCCACATGATTATCTTGAATAGGGTTACGTGCGTGAAGTGTAGAGTGCTGAAGGGTGATGAGGATGAGGCGCGTTTCTACAGAGTGCATGCTGACTGTAGTGGTGGTTTAGTGACTGATTTGAGATTTACGCAGTTGATTGTGGAAGAGAGGGAGCGAATGTTGGCGATCGAGCGAGAGGGTAAGGTTGAGAATGTTGTTGAGAATGTTGTTGAGAATGATGAGTTGGCGAGAGCGGTTGCGTCGTTGGAGCGTGAGATTGAGCGAAAGAGAGTGCTTGAGAGTGATGATGAGGATGATGTGGATTTAGATAGGGAGCGTGTGAGGAAGCGTGTGAGGAAGTTGAGCTCTTCGTCATCGGAGGTGTCAAACATTGTCATCACCGACCCCCCGAGGAGCTCATCTTCCCCAAAAGTGAAGAGTGGTGGGATTCGTGTGCAGTCGGCGAGGTGGTTGAAGGATGAAGAGAAGAGGCATGTTTCGCAGCAGATGGCGCATGATTTGTTGGTAAATAAGTATGAGAGTTTAAAGAAGGTGAAGGATGAAGTTGTGAAGGAGTTGGATGAGTTGAAAAAGAAGGAACTGAAGTCGAAGGAGGTGGCGGATGAAAACATTAGAATGAGGCGTTGTGTGACTGATTTGAAGAATAAGACGCGAGAGTTGGAAGAGAAGAATGATGAGTGTGAGAAGAGGGCGAGTGCTGCGGAGTGAAGAATGAGAGATGCAGAGGCGAAGTTTGAGGAGATGATGAAGGAGATGAGTGTGTTGAGAGCGAGGAATGTTGAGTTGGAGAGGACTGTGGCTCGGCGGGGTGATGAGAGGCAGGCGTATGAGAAGTTGGAGCGCATGAGGGATGAGTGGGAACGTGTGAATGAGGATCGTTTGTTTGAGTTTCACATCCCTATTCGGGATAATCATTTGGCCGGCGAAGTATTGGTAAATCAAAGCCTCGACGAAAGTATAGTATGTTACAATGGTCATCCGAGCAAGAAGTGTCTGCATGCCAGCCTGAGAATGCGCGGTCACCTACATAAATTCTCGATTCGGAAACGCGCGAGACTGCCAAAGGATGACTAACTTGGTAAGTGAAAAAGTAAATAAGATAGTATATCCTATTCTAATACATATCATTTTCATTGCAGATCTTTGCCCGCCTTCACCACCCCATCACGTCACTCCCGAGAACGAACCATCGGCTCTCTTAAGGGCCACCTAGGGGCAAGACATGATAGAACCTCCACGCGGTTTGCCCTGGGCAGTCTTTAGACTGGCGAATACTATCATTAAGTTGAATCTGCTATCAGTCAACTTGAACGTTGCGTCGCGTTAGAGGGGTATATAAACCACTGCCTCTCATTTCATTTCATTTCAATCATGCAGACGCCGAACAGTCAAGTCAGCTCTCCTCGCGGACCACAGTTAAGGCCGCGAAATTTATTTGAGGAGTTTGTCAGGCTAGAGGAGCAAGACAGAGTTTTTAATAATCTTGCTCGGATTGGCAATCCGATGACAGCAACTGCTGCCAATCCAACGGAATGGCGCTACATTCCAATTTTTAGTCATGTGCCAGTTAGTGTGGAAGTCGACAGTGCTACCAAAGAGAGAGTCAAAGACTCTCTCAGCAGAATTGGTAGGGTGTAAGATGACGTTACTCCCGAGAACGAACCATCGGCTCTCTTAAGGGCCACCATGGGGCAAGACATGATAGAACCTCCTCGCGGTTTGCCCTGGGCAGTCTTCGGACTGGCGAATACTATCATTAAGTTGAATCTGCTATCAGTCAACTTGAACATTATGCAGTCGATTGCTATCCCTGAAGCATTCTGATTCGCTGTTGAGCAATTCATTGTTGAAAACCCTATATAAGCTAGAAGATTGTAGCGCTTCTCATTCAATTTGAAGTCACGATGGAAGCGACATCTGCCGACAACATTCCCGTCTTCACTGATGATGACAACGGCATTCCCGAGTTCGTCATCCTCGACGAGTGGGATGAGGAGGATGAGAAGAAGGGGAAGATCAAGAGGATCGTTTGGGCGGATGGAGTGTGGACTCCAAATACCACTCGTATCCGAAAGGTGCCAGATGCACCACCACGGCTTAGGCGGTATAGGGTATACGACAACCTAAGCGTCATACCCATTGACTATTCCAGTCAATAGTCAAATTCACGTCCCCGAGAACGAACCATCGGCTCTCTTAAGGGCCACCATGGGGCAAGACATGATAGAACCTCCTCGCGGTTTGCCCTGGGCAGTCTTCGGACTGGCGAATACTATCATTAAGTTGAATCTGCTATCAGTCAACTTGAACGTTGCAAATGAAGTTCGGTGTAATACTTCCTTTCGACGGGCGTTCCTGTAAAGGGCGGCGGTGAAACCCGTAGCTATGTATACCGCAAGGGACATTCGGCAATGGTCAATCTTGTTAAACCTCTCTGCGTCATGTTTGCAAGTGATTGCCTATGTCTCAACGTAGTATGCATTCGCGCCAGGGCGACATTTAGCCAACTGTCGAAGGTTGCCTAAAACTTTCCATTGCATACGTTATGAGAACCATGAGTTCTACCTGTCTCTATCAATGAGACGAATTGATGAATGGAATGACATGGGAGGACACTCACGCGCCACACGCAACATAACACACTTCTCTCTTCCGTAGTCTAACAAGCTCTTTACACATGGATCGCAGTCGATTGCTATCCCTGTATCAGAAGTGTAAGCTATCTTAATTTATTTGACACTATTTTATCTACCATCATCGTCCATATGAAATGTTTTTAGATTTACAAGTTAGACTAAGCGTGCTACTATTTCCAAATGAAAAAGTATACATGGTTAAATCATCCACTTAAGCCCATCCGTAGTCTAACAAGCTCTTTACACATGGATCGCAGTCGATTGCTATCCCTGTATCAGAAGTGTAAGCTATCTTAATTTATTTGACACTATTTCATCTACCATTATCACCCATATGAAATGTTATAAGATTTACAAGTTAAACTAAGCGTGCTACTATTTCCAAATGAAAAAGTATACATGGTTAAATTATTCACTAAAACCCCATTCAAGTAAGTCAGTATGAAAGCAAAGATAATACGAAATAAACATTTATTATGGCATGTATTTCAAAAGGTCTTCATCGTCAATATCGTCCCAGAGTCTGGCTTCACATAGATCACAAAAACAGTTGAGCTGCTTTTAACGTTCTTCTGCAGCGTCCCTCACTTTCTCAATGTACGCCCACTCCGCCACGGTTCGCGGTTGGGAGTTAGGGGTGTACCACTCCCATATTTGATGCAAGTGCGACTTGCTGGTCATCTCCATCACCCCTTCGGCATCATATTGTAAATATTTCCACCGTATGCCTGTTAGGTCGGGCAACTCCTCTTCATCCTCCTCCGATAATGATAACTTTCGTATATTGTCCAGTCGGTACACCTTCTCCACCTTCGCCTTTCTTGGTGCATTTGGTGTAACGAGCACCTTTGCTGATGTACATGGAGAGGAGAACTCCAATGCGGTATTTGGTGTTGTTGGAGGACTTGTCATGTTGTCTTTGAAATGCTGACTTTCAATAATGATAACTTTAATATTTTTCTAATTCTTAAGTATACACAAGCAGCCAATCAGAATGAACATCCAATGAATGAAGAGAATGAAAGTATATAAGCAAAGTGACATTCGTGTCATTTCACTCTGTCTTTGAGACGCATAAGTGAACGGTTGTCTAGCGAATTCTGTTATTATTTGAGGCGTACAAGTGAATTCCAAATTTGAGACGCATTATTTGAGTGAAGTCTCTATCTTGTTGAAGTATCAAGCTTAAACATAATTTCGTTGAAATGGTAAGTTGAAAATTTCTTCACTCATCTCCCTCAAACGTGTGGCTAATAGCATCTTCCTCAATTTCAGGCATCAACTTCATCACCAACACCCTCCCTTCTCGAGGAAAGTTTAGAGTTGTTGAGTCAAAGTAGGTTGTAACAATACACTGAGACTTGAACAGAGATGATAGAATGATTTCTCTTTCAGGTGATGTGAGTTCCAGCTCAGGACTCTCGCGACAAGGCAACGAGTGGGAATGTGCCGACTGCGGACATATGTTTACAAGGAAGCACAGTCTCCTTCGACACATCAAACAACGTGTGTGTCAACGCAAAGCGGCGTCAATCTCCGGAGGTGAAGTTGATTCTGACGATGACATCTCATTTCCTTGCGATTTGTGCCATCTTTCTTTTGATAGTCACTTTCAGCGATCTTCGCACAGACTTCAACACACGCATGCAAATGATCACTACACCAACGGTACCTCTACCATCTCCCTCATTAATGTTTCACATAATAATTTAGTACGCGACTACTGCATGGAGTCCAATACTCAAATAGTAGATTTTCCTGAGTGGCTCCTTCAAAATTCTAACATTATCGAAGCGCTCTTCAACAATTTAGACAATTTTAGAATGAAGGCGCTCATCTACCTTAAACTAAAATATATTAAAATAGATTTTCAAACGGGTCAAGTGACGGAGAGAATACAGTTTCATGTTCCTTCCTCTTCCGCAACCGAAGTTGTACACTGCGAGTCTTGGCTAAATTTTCACATTCAATGTTTAAAATCAAATGTAGATAAATTCAATCAACGCGACAGCGCTCTCATTTTTGATGGTGTGGACTCAGCCATATTCAAAATTTCCCTATTAGAAAGTCATGCAGCTCGAGGCACATTTAAACTACCAAAAACGTTGTATAATAAGAAAGCTGTCATCAATGTTGATTGTAAATCACAGTGTTTCAAATATGCAGTCCTATCCATCCTTCACTATAATGATATCAACGCGAATCAAAATCATACCTATAGCTATAGACAGTGGGAGGATGAACTAGACTTTGAAGGTTGTGATAGTAACAACATGAAAATCAAAGATGTAGAAACGTTCGAAAAACATAATAAGATTAAAATTGTCGTTCACGTGTGGAGAAGGGGTTGAAGGGTGCCCGCTATAATTCACGTTCAACTTGTTATGAACGTGTAGTCAACCTCTTATTAGTAAAACAAGATGATAGCGAGGAATGGCACTACTGTGGTATTCCCAAAATCTCTCGCTTGTACACTCACTTGGGGCACTCTAAAAGAGGTGAACATTTTGTATGCGACCGCTGCATCCGCTCCTTTTGGAGTAAAGATAAATTTGAAACTCACTATGAATGGTGCAAGCGAGGTAAATTACAAATGGAACGCATGCCCAAAGATAAAACATTTTCACATAGGGATAATGGTGACGAATTAAGTCCCCTGCGTGTCATTTACGCAGACATAGAATGCTCCATTGATGATATCATCCACAAGCCAGCAGCCATATCCTGCTATGAAGTACCACTTTATGTAGTAAATGTGTATGTGTAGTATGTGTACCACTTTATGTGTATGTACTGAAGTACCACTACTATGAAGTACTGCTATGACCACTTTAGGAATAGACAAAACAAAATGCATACTTGGCAAGGTGAAGATTGCATTTCAAAATTTCTAGAATTTCTCGATAAAGCTGCTAAATTTCAACAATCATATGATTCCCAATTGCAGCGTAAGTCACTACATATGTCAGATGAAGACAAACAGAAATTTGAAAATTGCACATCGTGCCCTAAATGTCATAAAACGTTTGATGACGATAAAATTAAGAAAGTGCGTGATCATGATCACATCACTGGTAAATTTAGAAACGCAGTCTGCTCCAAATGTAACTTTTCACTTAGGTTGAGACGTCGTGTACTACCCGTCATTTTTCATAACTTTAAGGGCTATGACAGTCATATGCTCATAAAAGGAGGGTTGAGCCAGATGAAATCGTGGCAGTTTAATGTAATAGCACAAACGAGAGAAAAATTCATGGCAATGACAGCAAAAGTACCAGTAGATAAAACTAAAGAAAATAAGACAGTCTTCTTCGAAATAAAATTTTTAGATTCATTTCAATTCATGTCAGCGTCACTAGCTTCTCTCGTTCGTAATCTCAAGTTTCTTCCCCATAGTCAAACTTTGAAGAAACACTATCCAAACTTAACGGATGAAATAATCACTCGCAAAGGAGTCTTTCCTTATGCGTATTTTAGCTCAATGTCTAAACTAAATGAAACAACCCTTCCTTCCATTGACAAATTCAAAAACGATTTGACGGGTGAAGATTGTCCAGTAGAGGACTATGAACATGCTCAAGAGGCATGGTTAAAATTTGATTGTAAAACGTTTGGCGATTATATGATCGCTTACTTAGAATTAGATGTCATTTTGCTGGCTGATGTCTTTCAGGAGTTTCGACGAGTGGCATTAGAAGAAGACAAATTAGATCCTGTCCACTTTGTCAGTCTACCAGCCATGTCCTTTAAATCAGCCTTTAAAATGACTGGTGAGACCATTCATCTCTTACAAGACCCGGAGATGTATAATATATTTGAGCGCGGAATACGAGGTGGTCTCACATTTGTAAATAAACATCATATAAAATCTAAAACAGTAGGTGATGATCATATCCACCTAAAGTACTATGACCAAAATAATTTATATGGCAGTTCACTGTCTAAACCACTACCTCATTCCGAGTTTAGTTGGTTAAATCAAAATGAGCTTGAGTATTACTCCAACCCTTCAAACATACTGAAGATTCCAGATGAAGGTGATTGGGGATATTATTTTGAAGTGGATTTGATTTATCCAAATAGTATTAAAAATAAAACTGCTGATTTCCCACTTGCACCTGAATCTGGCGAAGTGACTGAAGATATGTTTTCACCATTCATGTCACAATTTCATAATAACTTAACAGAGTGTGGACAGCCAAGGTACAAACCATGCCGCAAACTTTTACTCACCCAATATGATAAGAAAAATTATCTCGTACACTTCTGCATATTAAAATTCTATTTAGAAATGGGCATGCTTCTAAAGTCAGTTCAACGCATTATCAAATTTAGACAGAAAGCCTTCCTCAAACCCTACATAGATAGTAACAGTCAAAAACGTGCACTCGCCCAAAATAATTTTGAAAAGGATTTTTATAAATATAAGAATAACAGTCTATTCGGAAAGACCATGGAGGATGTTAGAAAACGTATGAATTACAAACTAGTCGTTGATGAACAAAAATATCACAAATTGACCTCATCACCTCTTTTCATTGATAGAGACATCATCGATGAGGATCTTGTAGGTGTTAAAATGATTAAATCAGAAGTTGAGTTGTGCAAACCCATCTATATTGGGCAAGCCGTTTTAGATTATTCCAAGCTTGAAATGTATCAACTCTTCTACAAAATATTAAAACCATGCCCTCTCGTAAAAGAGGTTCGTTTGCTGGGTGGTGATACAGATAGTTTCTTTTTAGGAATTACCACTCAAAAAGATTTAAATTTTAATGAAGTAGGCAAGTCATTAGAAAAATATTTCGACACATCTAACTACAATCCCACTCATCCACTCTATTCCATACAGAATAAAGCCAAACTTGGTTGTTTTAAGGATGAAACAGCAGGAAAGGAAATAGATGAAATGATTCTCCTCCGTCCTAAAATGTATTCCATGAAACTAAAAGAATGTGCAGATAGTATTAAGCGTGCTAAAGGTATATCAAAATCCATTGTTCATAAAATGAAACATCGGTCCTATAAGAAGGCCTATAAAAATAAAACTATAACGTTTGTCAATATGACAATCTTAAAATCTCAAGTTCATACTGTGAAAACGTACACGTTCAAGAAACGAGAACTTTCAGCATGGGAGGATAAGAGGTGTTGGATAGGACATAACACATCTCTTCCACATGGACATCCTGACACAAACATACCTCCACCCAAAAGAATAAAACTCACGCTACCACATTCAGGAGATGTATTGACATAATCAACTTTAACTCAGTATTTTGATGTTGCTTTTTGTAGATATACATGGTTGTTTTATGTATCGCATGAGATCGTTTCTTCCTTGTGAATATATGCCTACAGTCAGCCCATTCCCCTATATCTGTGAAAAGACTTTTTCATATACATATTTTTATTTCAATAAACATATCACAATGACTTCACTTTGTTTTCCGAAACACTAAAGTTACGAGGGATTTAGTATCTTTCACGTGGATGCACTCTTGTAAACCATTGGTAATTTTGATAGCAATAGAGGGTATAGTTTGTTTGATGACGGGATGATAGAAAATAGATTCAAACATCTTCTCGACTATTCCATATGAAGCGTCTTTATCATGAAGGAAATCACGTAAAATGTATTCTTTTTTCTCGCCAACAGAAATAGGTAAAATCAAATCACTTTGAATGTAAAGGTGCTGTTCATGTTTATCAAGTGTCATTGGTGTTTCTATACCAATCGTATGCGCAGCAGCAAACACTGTTTGTAGCATTGAAAAGCCAAAGAGTTTTTTCAAATTTTTACTCAATTGACATTGAATGTCATCACCCAGTTTCAGAACAACGCGTTGATTTTCAATTGAAAACGAAATGTGGTGTGTCTTTGCATCATATTTACTTTTCATCACATGCTTCAACTTCTGTTGTATATAAGGATTTACTACATGAATGAAGCTTTCAACTGTATGATATAGACGCGGCATTATATTGATAGCAACTTTAGATTCTTCATAAGACTGGTAAATTTTCTTGATGCGATCGCCATAAATGTCCACCCACCATTCATCATTAACTGAATCAGCTTTAGTGTGATATTCATGAGAAGCATACACCACACCGCTTCCAATAATAGGCGTATAATGTCTTACAAAATGACGCAAGGTTGGAGAGAAATAAACTGTAAGTTTGTCATTATATTTCTGAATAACCAACTTATTTTTGTCCGCCATAATTTTCTCTCCATACTTCTTACCCACAGTCTCATTCCATCGTTTTACTAACTCAATAAGTGATAAAGGTTGAACACCACGCTTTTTCAAAATGATGCGTTCTTCGCATTCTACAACATCTTCATCAAATATTTTAAATCTATAATGAAATTTGTTGATTCGATTTGAATAAACTTTTTTAACATTTGCAGTAGCAATTGACGTTAGATGTAGTCCATGACCAAAACCAAGATGTGGATAGAATTCACTATCCAACCTCAGCGTAAGACCTTTAGTAAAAGAATGAAAGCGGAGGAACTGTCTCCCACTCCAATGATAGATAGTAAACTCATAAGCTTTCTGATTTTTATTCTTCATGATGGAAGTATTACCACTGTTGAATGCCTTAATAATTTTCTCATTCCCAAATGGCTCATAAGAATCTGATTTTATCTGAATCCATTCATAGTTCCACTTTCCATCTGACGTTAAATTGTATGGGAACTGAAATGCATTATTCATCGTTATTCCATCATGGGTGCGAGGAGTCAATATCATTTCTTCCAAATCATTCACATTCTGAATATTGCTATCATAGCAAATACTAGAAACGCCAACCTCCCATTCACCTTCTAAATGCAGTGGCCGATTTAATTCTACTCGATAGTCTGATGGTTTATTTTTGGGAAATTTATTCATAGAAGCATTACTGGGCAAGTAGATTAGAAACGAGTCCTTATTTTCACTTTCCATATTATTCACATTGGAAAAATATATTAGCATACGTTTGCATTAACTCTTCATTCGGAAATGGAGTGTGATACTTGTCACAGCATCTTTATGAAAAGGAATCAACGCACCAGCATCGTCATAAATGGCAATATCAATTTGTGGGATGTAGTTTGATTTCAGCTTTGTATAATGCACTTTCTTGAAAGTATGCTCAGATAAAATACTGCAGCTTTTTGGCTGGTATGGTATCATTGCTAGCAATGGAGCTTCAACATCTCCCACACGTACATCTTCACCAATATTGGAATATATCTGAAAATAGTTAATACGACGCGATAGCGACATGTCTGCGCTAGCTTTGGTTACAGTACCACTTTTAAAGATATTTTGGTCAAAACCCAAAATGTCCATTAGAGTTTTATCATAATTAGTTCAATACCTTTTCCACTTATAGTGAGAGACAAAGTACCTTCTTTTTCAGAAAATGAAATATGTTGCTCATTAATCACTTCATTTAAATAATCTACAACCAATTTAACCGAAGTAATAATGCGAGGCATCAACACTCTTGTTTCATGTAAGATACCACCTAAAGGCTCTACACACTTTCTGTATAAAGATACGGTCCATTCTGTATCAAATTGATTTGACCTTTCACATGGTAAATGTTGCATATCAGATTTTCCATGAACAGCTGCAGAACGATGTCGTAAGAACTGATGAAAATCTTTTGAACAAACTAATACTAGATCATCATCATTTAATTTACTTATTGCAATATGATTAGATGATTTAATATAAGTCAATGTTGCCACTTGCTTGCCATCAACTCGAAGGAGATAATTAAATTTCTTCAATAATGTTTCAGGAGTCATGTTTGTCTTTCTTGGCTTAATCACAATCTTCTTCACCAACGTCTTCTCATTTCTTGGAATAAGATCTACATAATAAGCTTCCTCTCGATATATTAACTGTTTATGGCCACTTATGTGGTAATTAACGTTAAAATTATCATAGCTTGTTAAGGCGCTAGCGAGGTAGCCTAAATCATTTCTTAAACTTGGACTTAAACCAACAATCCAATCTTTCTCAACTACATGATGTACATAATTATAATCATCATTGTGCGGAGTAAATTGGACAATATGTTTACACGCTTTATTCAAGAAATCATATATAAACTTTTTACATGATAAGAGATCTTTCTTTGGCCACTGTGGAATGTATACTCGGCACCCCTTTTCACATTGATTAGCAGCTGTACGCCTCATATTAATAGTCATCACCTCATGATCAAAAGTATAGACACAGTTGCTATAAACAAGTTGAGTGACACCCACTTCCCAATTCCCATTTAGCTGTTGTGCATGATCAATGGGAGTAGAAAAGAGTGCAGCTCGATTACTAGTAAATCTCTTTGTAGCCGCATTGCTAAGCAAAATATGATAAAACGACATTTTTATATTGCTAATCTGCAACTTTGCATAACATCATGAAGACTTGGATTTTGGACTCTCTACAATATATCAGAGTTGATCGTGATGGAAACGTACATTTCAAAAATTCTCATGGTCATACATCAAGAGGAATTACATTAACATGGCGACAATTTGTCAAACTCAATGATATCATGAGGGATTTGGAATATTTTGAAACATTAAGATTCATCTCCTTGGGTGATCAAGTTTGGCTTCAACATTACAGAAATGAAATTCAAATCTACCATTCTCATTCCGCAAACTGTTTCTCATTTCGCAAATACAATTGGGAGAAGTATAGAAGGTATATACATCGCTCCATCATGACATTTATTCGTCGTGAGTTCATCGCCCTACTATGCAAATCTTAATCAGGCATGACTACTACACATCATGAGTTGGAAATTAGATTCCCTACAACGTATTGAAACGGATCATGATCGAAACGTCTATTTCAAAGATTCAACTGGAAATGTGAGAAGAGAGTTTGCTTTATCTTATCGTCATTTTCAATCTCTACATCATATCATGAAGGACTTGAAATACTTCTATATGAAAAGACATTCACATATTGGAAATCGCATCTGGCTGCGCGTCAACAATCGGCGAATTCAACTCTATCATTCCCAACTCCATACTAACTTCACATTTCATCAAGGTAGTTGGGAAAAGTATAAAAGGAAGGTACATCGCTCAATTTACTCATTCTTTCATCATGAAGCGCCATCGCTACACCATCGTCAACATTCTCCGTCGCTTCAGACTCTACACCAAAATCGATCTCACAACATTACACCAACACCTTCCAAACAGCAAGTATTACCCGGGCCGTCCTCAAATGTTAGTGGTGAAGATGAACAATTCACGGAATCTTCAACTCTTCCCAAATGGGACTGTACAGATTCTCGGCGCCCTTTCTCATTCATCGGCGCAGTCAATGCGCTTAGAGCTACAAAGACTACTACGTCGGATATGAAGAGGGAGAGGTGTGTGATGTCGAATCTGACTGTGGACAATATGGTGATCTCTACTCAATTGAGTGACAGTCTATCATTTTTGAAGATTCGTACCAGCAGTTACAGTTTGTGTTATGAACCCGAACTTTTTCCTGCAGCTCTCATTAGTTGTTGGTTACCTGTGCATGTGGCAATCTTTCATAATAGTAAAGTGATCATTACTGGACTAAAATCTCATGTACAAGCAAATGTGATCCTAGACTATCTCATTGAGTATGTACGTACCCAGCGGATTGTAAAATAAAAAACAATTTTTCCAACATGATGTTTTTATTTCAAATCATGATAGAACTTACAAATCATTTTTTCATTAGAGGATGGATTACATGAAAAGTTTTGAATAACAGATGCAAATCGAGATACATGTAAACGTCTTAAGATGAAGTACAGTACAAAAGCACCACACGTTGATGAAAGTGGATGTTGTAGTATGCGTTCATTTCGCTGATATTGACGCGTATGTTTTCTCAACCACTGCTGTGTTGGTATATTTGGAGGTTGAGCAAGAGAGTCAAATAGTTCACCACGTCGGTCTTCTCCAATAAAGATCGCTTTCCAATGCTCACCGCCTAAATTCTGAGAATGAGTGTTTAGCACAATAAAGATGGGATAGTGATTTACTGCAGGTGGTAAGGTATCGAGTGAATAGACATTATCGAAAGCTTTCAACGTCGCTTCGTCTGCATTACGCTGCACTTTAGTCTTAATATCGTCAGCAGTCAACCAACTCATTAACGATTATACTGAAGAATCACGTCACGATATTTTGTAATTTCAATATTTGAATCGAAGACTGCATAAATTAATACATTGATCGTCTCAGCTAGTGTTCTTTTGAACGTCAAATCCAAACGAATATTATGAGGCACGTTCGCTTGACGATAGGGTGCACTAATATCGCTGTCAGCAGTCAAATCAAATGCATAAATAGTATATCCACTCTTAAACTCTTTCATAGTCAGTCCGTTGGTGTCATCCGTATTGTAAAAGCCAAAGACATCCATAAAATCAACATAACTGCGCATAAATTGATCCGAAGCAAATCTGGTTTGTAGGGTGGACCAGGATGACTCACACCATTTACACGTAAAGCAATTTCACTTAACTGATTGTGTTTAAAATTGAAAGGATTCTTCTTTATATTACCATTAAATGCATCATTTTCAACCATTGCCACCATGAGGAGCTTCGGTGCTTCCGATGGAAAGAGGCCATCTTTCATGAAACTCTTTTGATCTTTCGGAATTGTAAAGGTGAGAAGCTTTGTATGCTGAACGGGGTAAATGGCATTTTGGCGGTTAAGGCCTTCAGCATGCCCTCTAATGACACTTGGATTCGGTACTACTCGACGAATGTAAAGTGCAATATCTTCCACATGAATTCTAAAATTGTCAACTTTAGCAAATGCATTCAGCGCAAATTCAGGCTTATTCAATGTCAGCTTGAGTCGCATGCTGGTATTACACAGTAAAAACTTTGACTGTCTAAAGAAGTCTAAATTCAGCGGACCATATAGTTGACATACTCTACTATCTTTAATCATAGCAGATCGCTTTACAAAGCCACTGTTTGTTTCAACATCAAATTTTCCTGCTTCATCTCTGTACCATCCCATGGCTTCCATATGACTTTTTTGTGCTGCTGGATGAAACTGTGATACATGATTGAAATATGATTTATAGGGATAATCCCTTTGACCACCTTCCACCTGCTGCTCTCCAATCGTTAGAGAAACATCACGAAGTAATGTAGTCAATGGTAAATTGTTCAGTCCAACTTTATGTGCATCGTCAATAGCAGTTCCATCTGCTTGCTGAATTCTAAACCTCAAATCAAGCATCGCATAACTCAAATCTATGTAGTCATCACTACCACCAGGAATAACAAATTCAATGGGGCCAGCATTCTCAGCTGTTCGAGGATGATAATCTACAATACTTGAACTAAGAATATCTGTCTGTATGGCTTGTTGATCGAACAAACAAAAACCGGAAGTTTTACACTCCATGATTAGAAGTTATAGCAGCGTCGTCGTTTAGCGCCTGATGAATGATTAGAGCCTCTGCGACGTTTGCGTGAATGCCTTTTGACTGAAGATCGCACCTTACCAGCTCCGCGATGTTTCCTCCTTCCTTTATTCATTCGTTTAGGTGATTTCTTTCCTTGAGTAACACCAGCAATGGTCTGCTTCAATGTTTTTAAACCGCGTTCCTTCCCACGATTCAACAAACTGCTCTTAAAACTTCTACCTCTGGAAAGATCACTAGCAACATCACCAGCAAAGCCAACGGCATTACTTAAAACATTTCGTTTTAAAGATCTACTGACATTGGATATGAGAGGTGCTACAACAGATTTCAGTGCACCAAGTATGCTACCTCCACGTTGGTGGCGAGCGCCGATGTAAATTTGTCCTCCGCCACTTACATAGGAGGGTCGTGAATAAAATGAGGCAGTTGGATTCATAGCTCAAACCCTAAACATTGTTAGTTACAACTTTGCATGAATCACTGTCGATCACTTAGATGAAAGATGTCGGCACGACGCATCCAAGAGTTCATACTTGAAGGATAACCAGTCCATTTAACAAGACACCATTCTTCACCTTGTCGTTTTTTACATCGAATGATTTTCTCTACCAAATATGTTTCACTTTCAGTGACTACCTCAATCTCATCGCGGTAAAAGCTACCCTCAATTTCTTCATTATCGTAATCTTTCAACTTGTAGGTGGTCGGAGAGTCTTTTTGATTAATCCTTGATACTGTAAATACCTCCTCTGTCCAATTCGGGAGGTACCCTTTAGCAAAAACACTTTTCACTTTTGAGATACGAACTTTATCGCCAATTTTCACATCACTTTTCACATGAGTGCGTTTACGTTGGAATGATTCGCGCACTTTATCTACATTGTCAGCATTTACATCTACTGGTCTGAGTCCAATAGAACGATGGATAGAGTGATTGTAGGCATGGAGTGTATCTTGTAGAACCTTTGTCCAATTTTGTGTCAAGTTGGCAGTAAAATGTCGCCACAAGCGATTTTTTAATGTGCGATTAAAACGTTCAACGAGTGCAGCTTTATAAGCGCTCTTTACACTAAACAACTCAATGTCATGCCTCTCAAATAATCTTGTCACATGCTGATTTTCAAACTCTTTTCCTTGATCACTCTGAATTCTTTTTGGAATGCGACCTTCTCGAAAAATTGTTTGGAATGCTTTTGCTACTCCTTTCCCTTCTTTAGTTTTTAAAGGTTGAGCCCACGCATAACGCGAGAAAATATCAATGACGGTTAAAATAAAATTATTGCCCGAGTTATGTTTTGAAATGGAGGCAACATCACACAAATCTGCTTGCCACTGTTCATCGATGTCATGAACAATATAATGGCGGGTGCGGTACTTCTTTTTCGCTTGTTTGTGGAGTGTATAGGTAGCCTGACCCTTTAACCATCGTTTCACTTGTGATTGTGGAAGACCACTCGCTTTTGATAATTTCTTGATAGATGCAAATCCTGCCGGATGTTTTACATCATAATAGATTGACTTCAAACGCTCAGTCGATGACGGCTGACTCTTTTTCCTCCTTCTCATCTTTTTGTTTTCTTCCCTTTCTACATTTACAACAACTGCAGCATTTAGCTTTAGCGGTTTTGCGATCGTGTTCACATTGCTTAGGGGTTTCATTATGAGAGCTGGCGCAGCAAGTGCAAGTGACAACGACATTCACCTCTGGCGGCTCATTACATGGCAAGCAACACATCTGCTTCATATTAATAGTCTGAGAACATGTATTTCCTAGGAGGAGCTGTTTTACGTTTTCCTTTTACCAGTTTTAGTGGTGATGTAGATCTACGTCGAGTTCTTCCTCTTGTTTGCTTAGTGAGTGTGGGAGGGGATGTAGCAGGTGACGTCTTAAACCAATTTGTTGGCATTTTCATCGTCTGAGGCATTGGAGTAGTAGCCACTGTTGAATCAAGTTCTTTCAATGTCTCATTATTTAAAGCAAATTTTGGTACATTATGCTTTTTCAATAGTTTAAGAAAGTATGACCAACCAGGTGGAACATAGCCCTGACGGCGCTTTCTACGTGTCGCATACTGAATCAAGTCTTCATAACGTGAAGCATCAATCACTTTATTTTCATCTGTAATGATTTCTCCTCTATCATTTACATTGAGATGGGGTTCAATACTGTTGAAAAGAGATATGGCATGTGCGCGAGATGCTAAAGGTGTAGCAGTCGATACAGAGTCACGCATCTTATTCTTCAAGTTTTTCAATTGCTCAACAGTTTCCGATTGTAATAATACAGCACGATGTGGATCTTTGATGTGAACATTTTGCTGATAATCTATTTCTTTCCTATACATTTGATTTGCAAGAGGTTGCTTTACTTGCTGCATGGCAGTCAATTGTACATATTCATCCTGAGGAATAACAATCATGTGAGAATAAGAACTCATAGTTTGTAGATAATCATGGGAGTTTTCAAAATATCACTTCGAAATCTAAATTCTTCCGGACACTCTTGCGTAAAGTCAATGAATAAGTAACCGTATGGTTTTTCAGTAGCTGCTTGAAAAATTTCAATTAAGGCTTTTGATCCTCTGGGTGCAACTTGTCGCGCTAAAATTTCAAATTGACTTTTATCTCGCGGATTCTTGAAAATAGCATAATAGTGTGTATTCAGGTTTCGTGTACGAGCTTCTTTTCCATCAGGAAACAAATTTTGTGTGATATAGATGATAAAACACCTTTTATGGTGTGCTGCGCGGGTGAACATATCTGTAACATCTTTTGAATTCTTACTTTCTTTTAATAAATCATCCAATACAACAACATCATTAGACTGAAGTTTATCCACTGGAATAATTCCTTCATGTCGAATAAAGTTGCGACTTTGCAATTCCTGAAACAGCGACGGTTGATAAATACCATAACACCAAATCACTCGATTGATAGGTTCCTTAAACAACTCCCTTCTTTTATCCAATAAATTCAGCGTGAAAACAGTTTTACCTGCATGAGATGGACCTGATACAGTCAGAACTTTATCACATTGAAGTCTGAAATCCATTTTATTACTTTGAGACTCAACATTTGCATAATTAACGCTTAGAGCCAAAGATATTTCCCAATAGGTTGCCCACGGCAGGAGCTATCATTGGAAGTATTGCTGAAAGGAAACCGCCCTTTTGTGTTAGAGTTTTCCTCTTTCTTTGAAGGGCGACTTTAGGATTGGAGATGAAACGCAATTTCGTAGCATATCGCTTAAGTAACTTTCGTTGTTTTGGCGCTAATTTCTTCGTCCTCAACTTCCTCACATGAGAAATAATTTCACAAATGAATTTATCGTTAGCATGTTGTATAGCATTGTATCGCTGATTTGCTTTCATTCGTCGGAGAGCTTGAATGGCTGAAGAAAACTTTTGACTTTTACGTTTCGCCATTTTCCGTGTTAGTCTTTGCTAAAACCTATCTTTACCACATTTGCATAGGTACTAACTATTGCGACATAAGTGACACTCGAAATGAGCAATATCACAGTGGTTACATTTGCAAAGTTGAATGCAATTACGTATGAAACAGCGTTGACAAAAAGCATGCTTACATCTCTTGAAGATGCGCTTTTCATTTCCATCCTTTCGCTTACATACATCGCAACACATAGTTTCACCGTTACTGATGTCTATAGCAAGTCTTTTTGAAGATATGAATTTGCTAGCCTTTTCTAAATAATAGACGCATGTACAGAAGGAATATACTTCGAGAGTGAGCAGACATAGCTCGAAAACCAGTTGTGCCACAATCAAGTACCACTGCATTTTCAATTTTTCTTTATGGAAAGTTGAATGTGAATATCTGAAATCGCTTCAATCACTAGACTGCTACCATGATGGTTAAATGCGTTAAGACGTTCAGCAATTTTTATCATATGCCTTTTAAAAAATTCTTGGGGTGATCTACCACTTCCATTGAGTAAGAAGCAAAATGGAAAGATCGACTTTCCACCTCTTGCTTTCCAAAATGACTAAACTTAATTTTCGCAACTAATCGCGCCATGATAATGCTATCAGAGAATGTATTCATTAACTATAGAAATAGAGTGCTAGCATCATCGACCACTGCTTCGATGTCGGTCTCATCTTTATGAAATTTTATCACATAATCTTGAACAGCTCCTTTTAAACTTTGCCTATGAAAACGTAATGTTCCGCAGTCGTTTGAGAAAGACATGATCGCCCTTTATCTAACCCATCCATTGCATGAAAACAACAACTCTTCTCATAGTAACATTTATTGAATAACGGTAACAAGCATGCATTATAAATCAATGGTTTGAAACAGATAAAATAGATACAGCTGATAACTATCATACAGCGAGCAATGATAATCATAAAGGACTTTGGCAGTGTTGAGGTAAGGAGGAAAGAAGCATTGGTTATGAACGTAGCTACTACAACGAACAGACAAAATAGGAACACACAAATCCTTAAAACGTTTCGTGACTTCATGATAATGTTGATTCACTCTACTATCCCAAGGCGGGAGCAGAATATCATCAATGATTAGATTGGGAAATACTTTCCTCTCCTTACCAGGATTATTACAAAAGATGCGTATAACATTGAAAGCAGCTAACCATCGTTTAAAGTCAATAAGAAGAGCACTTTCACAAGAAAAGCCATAGTCTTGCAAATATTTCAGATTAAGTCCATGAATGTGTTTTCTCGCCCATTGATCAACATTGGGATCGCAGTTGGCATGTTGATGATAGACACTAACAATCTGATATGTCCAATTGTTCATAGCAATAGCACTGAGCTCCTGTACAGGTTCACCCTCACAATCCATAAAAATGATGATAGAAGCCTAAAACGGAAATTTACACATCTAAGGAAACGTTCTATAACATATTACAAAATGAAGAATTACATCGATGCTTTTCACGACAAAATACACAAATGATATGATGGCAACGAAGAAGTAAAATGTATCTAATAAGACCACGTCTACGACACTCAAAGCACATAAGCGAATTGTCATAGGGTAGAGTTAGGAAAGGACTAGCAATTCTCCTTCTTTGATTTGCGTTTTGATGTAGCATTCTTCTCCGACTTGCGCTTCGTACCACTGCTGTTAAGGATTTGATCAATTATGTCATCCACGTTGGGTGGTTTCGGAATATATAGGATGGATTCCATATGCATGGAGAGAGAGGCTATTTTATTATCCTTGTGTCGACCATAATATAGCCCATTCACTTTGAAAAGGATATCCCAAGTACCTTCTCCGAGCTCATCACATCTGATGGGTATTGAATGATCTCCATCCTTCTTATAGTAAGTACACCAATGTGACACCGGTAGGCAAATGTGATTACCATCCCAAATCTTTCTATAGGGAGTATCCTTGTCATCTCTCGCCTTCCACTCTTGAGCAAGAGGAGTAGGAATGTCCATATTTAATGTCACGTACTCCTCAATAATATCAAGTTGGTGGCGAATGTACGGACTCACGGGGATCAGTATGTAGTCCCCATACTGATTGTGCATTATCTTGACATCCGTGGAAGGGAGCATTCCCGTTTGGAGTACTACGCTATGATCTCCATAACGCAAGGTTTGTTTAAATTTACGCTGTAGCGGTGTAGGATTATGTACCTTGGTTGTTTCTTCCACTGGCCTCAGTTGTAGATGATCTGACCGTAGCGAACCTTGTAACGTTTGACCGCCATTTTGTCCTACTAGTGCAGCAGATGGAGTAGATGCCTGAAAATGAAAAAAGATTGTATTAAGTTTACGTTCAAGGGAGGAGAGGGAGGGAAGTAGCGACTTACCATTTTAGTTGGATAATAGAACAGGGAACTAGGGAGAGAGAAAATGTGCGTCCGTCACTCGTGTGATTCAACGATGGAATGATTCTCACTGTGGAAGGCTCGCTATTTATAAAGAAATGCTTGATTCTCATTGGATGATGATCCTCATTGGACAATAACATCAAGCTGATTCCAAATCTGGCCTCCGTTTTCCAATCCGATGCTTCGTTTTGAAGCTACACCCCAAAACGTCCCAAATTCTAACTCTGTCGTTTTTCGCCAATGTCCCAAAATCTTAAATGGCGTCTCACATCTAAACGAAGACAGATAGGAACAAGCCGATTCTTTCACTGAATTTGTCTCACTCTTAGCTTTCAAACGAGCTATCGCACGACAAAATCCGTCCACTGGAAGCCAAAATCGAAGCAAGCTGTCCAGGGGGGGGGGGACGTCAGCCGAAAATTTTTTCTCTCCGATTGACTTGAAACTCACCCTACCGATGCAGAATTTCACGCTGAACACGAATCCGACCTCCGTTTTCTCATCCGACCACTCCTTCCACTCGAAACAACCCATTTTACAACCCAACATTCAGCAGATTGCACCAAAAACATCACACACTATAGCCTCAAGACTAATCCCGGCGGTCGCCCACGTCAACCAGGCGGTCGGACCAACTCACCCGAGTCTCACACTCTGTCGTTGCAGAGGGGGGGGAGTCAGCGAACATGTTGTGAACGTGAACCCACCTGGCCGGCACACCACGACAGACCACAACCTCTGTCGTTCCAGAGGGGGGGGGGACTCAGACACGAAGCACCACGGCGGCCGACCACGACACTCTGCCGTGCCAGAGGGGGGGGGACTCAGCGATGGCGGCCATCTTGCGCGGTCCAGAAGTGGAGTTTTGCTTACTACTCCTGCGGATTTTGCTTCAGCTCTGCTTTGAAGACGTCCTTATATTTTTCAAAAAGATAAGTATATTGTCCAGATGCATGAATGGAGGAAATACCAACAGTATTCACAGGTTTCAATGGCAAAGAAGAAAAAGTATCCATATTGAGAAGTCGTTGACCAGCTACATCCACGAGGAGACGAAAATATGCTAGGAAATCTGCACATAGGAGTGGTTGCTGAATGTCGGCAATGATGAAATTCCACCTGTAATCGTTGTTATGCAAACGTAGAGCAATTTCTCTCCGATCAAAAGTTGAAATTTTTGACCCATTCGCAGCTATCAGGGTAGGAATGTTCTCATGTGATATGCCTTTTATATTTGAACAAAGTCGAGATAGAGGGAAAAGGGAAACATATGCTCCAGTATCAACAAGAAAATCACATTCAGAAAATTCATCATGTACCATGAGAGAACTGACATTAGGCTTAGTATTGTTGACACTGTTGATGCGAATCATTTCTATCGTCTTTACCCTTATTTGTTGGCCCAGGGCAGGGCCGTGAGTTTTTTGAATGATTTGGCCAAGTACATCCAGGAACACACGATCGCGCTTTTTGTCCCCATCGAATGTGATAATAACACAGTCCTTTGCGATTGAACACTATTGTTGTCGCAGGTTTTTGGAAAGATTTCGATTTTGAAAAATTGGTATTGTAGTTGGGCTGCATTCGTGTGACATGTGAGATTTGGTGTTCTTCATGAAGTACCGGTAAATCATTACTGTACAATTGTGTATTTTCGGATGCAATTGCGTGGTTAATGTGATCAGCTACGGATGCGATCAATGGTTTGTCACTTTGCCTCTGAATAATAGGACGATTCGATATTTGGAGGTTATCAGCTTTTGTTAATAAGGATTCAACAGAAAGAGATGAGTCATGGAGGGCAGCACGAATTGGTTCAGGTGAGTGGAGCAACCGCAATTCACGTTTCAAGTCAATTTCCTTGAAATTACCTTGCTCATCAAGTTCATCCAACTGCAAAAGGCTGTTCATTTCGTCCCACGCAGATCTTGGAGTACGGTCACCAAGTGGCTGAGAAATCATCTCTAATAGTTTTTGCACTCTTTCTGATGGTTGCAACGAGAACTTCTTCAAAATTGCATCTTTCAGATCATTGTAATCGATGTTAGTAGGATTTCCTCGTAAGAATGGTAATATTTTATTGCACACATATTCTGGCAGTGCTTGCAGAATGTAGTCTGATTTCGTCTGTGATCGTGTGATATTCTTAGATCTGAATTGAGCTTCTGATCGTACAAACCATGTAAACGGGTCGGATGACGTAAAAGTGAGTAATTTCACAGTAGCTGCATTTATTTCGATGATTTGGTTAAGATTATTCATTTTGAAGGTCGGGCTCACCATTGTTACTGAGTAAGTAGGGTTGTCCTCCGATATTTCACACGTCACTTTTCTATGAAAGTCGTTCATATATCTCCAAATCCAAATTAGACGGCCTTAATTGCTTGATTAAGGCCGTCTAATTTGCTATGTAATACCATTGAGGTAAGAGCACTTCACCGCCCATCTTCGCATTCCTAGTGAAAATGACATTGAAGTGATTCCTATGGTTCACAATTTGGACTCGTAGATATCTCAAGCTTTACATACTTCAATATTCTGAGCTGCATGGGCTATGTAGAAAATTGTCAAAGATTTGAGTCTTTTGCAGATCAAAATCTCGTATTTTTGATGTCATAGATTTTAGGCTCAGTAACAATGCATATATTATCTTTCAAATGATCAGCCTAAATCGTCTGGCGCTACGCGCCGACGATCTAAGCTGTCATTTGAAAGGTAATATATCTTCAATATATAGCGGTCAACGGAAAATAGAGAGAAAGAGCAAATCAACTTGAGCTTGTAAGATCTGTATTGGTTGTGAAGAGTTGCTGATATATTTGAATTCATATGTACATCTCTACATGAATTTTTTTCCGATTAACTATATTTAAAGATAATGCACATGAACATGAAACAATACAATTAGAAATTATCAAAAATACCAGTATAAAATATAAGTTAAAAATAGGGTAAAAAAGACAGTTAGGAAACACGAAGAATGGACTGATCATTGCCTCTAATAATGGCAATGCCAAAGCGTTGTAGCAGCCATTCTCTTTCTCTGGGATCGTCCTTCACCTTACTCAATCTTTCCCCTAAGCCCAATACTGTCTATATCGAATTAATTAATTCTATCTATATGAATTAGATATCGATGCTGACATACATGCTGATATGCTGATAAATTATAGAACATCAAAAACTATGTTGTAACATAGAGTGTAGGTGGTCACTACCATAGACTTCTATGGTCACTACAAACCACCTGAGGCTGTATTGTAGCAGTAGACATCGAGAAACCACTTCCTTCTTCAACTGATGTTGTGCTAAATGTCGGCGACTCATAGGACACCACAGATCGGCATACATTTCGTAAGAAGGCTGAGTGACACTCAAAAGACTTGATTTATCGATCAGTTGCACGCAAGCATCATTGTTTTGTTCTAAATCAACTTTCCTAATGTTTTGAAATAGATTTAATCAAGTAAACTGAGAATTCGCAAAAGGGGTCCACTGGAACCCCTCCCCTCAGGTCTCAGAGGGAATGAAAAGCCTCATGTCTCTGGGGGTTGCTTATTTGACTTCAGAGGGAATGCTACATATTGCCACATATATGCTACATATTGCTATACCATAAAATATTAAAAGATTAAATTTGATTTTTATATTTGATGCTTTATTAATTATACTGATAATTGTCACATACTGTACGGTAAGGTTGGGCCAAAACTTGAGTAAAAACTCAAAACCCACGTCCAAGTTTCAATAAATGAGTAGAATCAAGTATTAAACGAAGTAGCCTACATTCTTTGTATTTTGTGCTGACATAAAGATTCTTCTATATGCCAAACAAATGATCTAATGTCTTTTTCCATGCAACTTAGAAATTTCATTGGAAGGGAAACATTGGATTCTGAAGCTGATTTCTCATTCCTCGAATACTGGGCAGTCAAAACGGCTTTGCGAAGTTTTGTAACTATCATTAGGCCATGTTATGGCATCGGAATCCACAGTTGAATGAACCTTTTCGAGGCAAGTCCTTGTCTATACAAATTTATGTTGAAATATGAAGGAAGACACAGCAGATGCTCAACTGTTCAAAAATGCAGAGCTAATGTTACCGCTACTATCAATTCAACAAAATTTAAAACCTCGATGTCACCATTGTCTGAGACCATACAGGATAACAATTGTGTTGAGCATGCTCCGATCGATTGCAAATGCTGTGTTTTGTGAGAATTCATACCGCACTTTGAGGAATTCACTTTGAAGTGTTCTCCTTGTAATTTGTGGCCCCACGAAAAGTATGGTTTTATTGGGAAACGATTTTTTTATTTTAATAACTGCAATTCGTTGTCTAAGACATGTGTTACGTAATGAAGCTTTCCTTTAAGTTGGCCTATAATACTGACTAACTGAATGTCTCTGATTTAATGATGATTGAATTGCACACTGTTCATGACAAAGTATTTGCTTTCATTTTGTCATTCAGAAATATAAAGAAATTTGATTAACAGTAAAGGTGCATAGTGAGTGCATGGTTAAACATATTAAGGATATCAAAAATAAATTCATTTAATGAAGAATGAATTCAGTTTTAGACAAATGTCGCAGACATTTTAGGGGTACGACGATAATTGTGAAGATATAGAATAAATGAAATGTATTATCAAAATTCAATATGAAGAAATGCAACAAAATCCATGTAAGCTTACAAAGAATACAATGTGTACGAACTTTCAATGCGCAGTGTAGTCAAGCCCAAAATGACTAAAAACCACAAATATTTATTACTTGAAATATTCTGTGAATTGAGTGGAATTTTGATAAAAATCAGAACTTCATTCTCTTATGATTTTTTTCTCCTAAGATTCAAATCAAAATATTAATTTTTATAACTTGACTTGTAGACATTAGTAGAAAACCCAAGTTTTGTATCACTTACCCAAGGTCCAACCATGCATACGGTAGATTGGAACATACATGGAAGGTAACTGAATAAAACTTCAACTGATGTAACCACTGCGAGACCTGTTGCACGAAACCAGTGAAGTTGTAGTCAGCACGTGCCGTGTGTAGTAGTGTTTGGATCCCGGGATCCCGACGTATTTTTCTTGTCCCGAATCCCGGGAAACAGAGACGGGAAATCCCGGGATTCAATTTTCTTGAAAAAGAAGTTATTAACTTACATAGCAGTTGTGCGAATCTGCGTTTATCATATTTTAGTTAATGATTGGCTACATAGTCTGTATAGAGTCGTAAAAGGCTAGTAAGTAGTACCGTAAGCTGCGTAGTACATAGCACAAAAGCTAGCTATTCTGATTATGCATAATACATTTGTCGTCTCATCTGACGTCTAAATATAATAGCAGTCCTTGTCTGAGGTCATATTTCGTCGCGGCATTCGGTAGAATGACTCATGTGTTGAACTGTTGCTGAGTAAGAATTGTATGATAGCATGATGTTAGAACTGAGTGATCGTGTGTGACGTCTTGGGTGTGACTACAGTATTCTGTGCATGATTCTGTGCCACTTCTGTGCTATGATTCTGTGTGTGTGACTGCTACCGCAAGGCTTGCGCAAGGTCACGATTGGTGCGAGTAGCCAGATGACTGTCACCGTTTCCTTCCTTTTCCCATCTCCATGGAGATGAAAATTGATTTTGGTGTTAGCGCTCAAGAAGAATGCCCGTAGTTTATAGACTACTCCTTCGAGTTGAGAGTTCAGTGCAGTGCAACGTCTAAGCCATGGATTCACCCGCCTGGAACTATTTCACGAAAGACGATACTGGCTTGAAGGCCATCTGCAATATTTGCAAAGCTTCTATCGGCTGCAAAGGATCATCGACTAGCGATTTGCTAAGACATTTGAAGAACATTCATCGTGAGCTTGTGCCCCAGAAACGCAAAGCTGATGAAGACATGGCTGATCAACCGTCACAGAGGAAGAAAGTGAAGCAACAAACTGTAGATCGAGCTTTCATGTCTGCTAAGCGATCATCACTAGCAGAAATACTGGCAAGACTAGCAGCAGAGGACGGCATTTCAATACGCGCAATCACAAGGTGTATCCCAAGTAGCACAGCCCAGTCGGCCCCAACATGGGAAGATACCGTTTTGCCCAATGGCCCCGTGGGCTACCCGAATGGCAGCAGGGTGCGTCAATCTTGCGATTTGCTGTTCTGCAATACCGCATTTGTTCCATTCCCGATTATCTATCTGGGCCACAGCAACAATGAGCACCCCGAGAAAAAAAACTTATCAACTTTACCAAATATTTGGTATTTACTTGGAAAATTTATAAGATTTGAATAGTTTAACAAACGTTTTCGAAATTTAACAAATTTAGGAAATGTGTAACAATTGCCTAACAAATATTTGCTACATTTTGTATGTAAGTCGATATTAACGAATTTTGCGAAATTTAGAAAACGTTTATCAAATGCCTAGGTAATATTTGTTTGGTTATCCAAACAAATGATTTTTTTGCATTTACTAAGTTTGATGAAAGAAAAGTCTTGCAATAGGCAGGATCAGCTTATGAGTAACTGTCGTAAAAGGCGGTTTTAACTGCATGGTGATTTCAATGTGCGGTAACTTCACCCGTACAATTTTTTGAACTCATGCATATCACAAGGATGATCATCAGCTCTCATAAAATCTGATTACAATCATCTCTCAATAAAATAGAAATGCAACGTCACAAGAAATACCCAATAATAAAGTCTGTACTATATCACAGTTTTGCGTCGTTGATAACTGGCTGATTTTTTTGCCATCAAACTTAATTAAATGATTGAATAATGGAATAATTGTCAGGAAACTGTTGATATTTTTCTATGATGGCACCAACAATTTCTTTCAAATCTTAAAGAGAGTGCATTATGTCATTTCCATGGATATCGACATATGAAACATGTGGGCCTGAAATGTGCATGTCTACTATTATTTCGAGTATTTTATATATGCCCATTTATATTTGATGAAATGGTGTGTATAAAATAAATATTCAGGTGACTTCATCAATACTCTCTCTCTCTTTCTCACTCACTCACTCGTTCCCCTTTTCTTCTTCTTCTACTCATTTTTCATCATCTTTCACATTCACTACATGTACACTGTAGCTACAATAGCAACAACATCAGTCATATATTTTCATTATTAAGGGAGCCTAAGCAGTTCTATCGGCACACATTTTGCTTCTCAAATTAAAGCATTTATTGAAGTTCCTAAATTCCATACCGTGCCCATCAGCAAGTCGACTTTGATCAGTTTGCTCGTGTGTTCTCTAAATTACTTAGCTAGTAATTTGCAAAACTTATGATATTAAATCAGTATGTAACTGAACCAAACAATTACATAAGCATCTCACTCAGTCTGCGTAATCATATCTCGCTTCTATAACTTTCCGTCACTATATTAAGGAAATTCGCCACTCGCACGCAGCTGAGGAAGTTCGTTCACATTGTTGGCAGCCTGGTCGTGGCCGCATTCGGGAGCCATGAGCGGTTGATAATATTCTCTAGCGGCGCTGTGACTCAGCGTCCCTGCTTAATAATTATTATCCGCCCATCACGTGGAACAGAGAGCTGCGCAAGGCGCAGTAGCTTGTGCACTCTTCGCTCTCGTGTCGAACGCGTGTTTACGTTAACTGCTTAATATTACAAAAGTCAGCGCATCAAGAGGATATTTCTACTTACACCCCTTTATTTATTCATCGTCGGTTTGTGATTGTCTACGTTTTTTCATCATCTTGCTTAGCTATCATGAACAAAATGGAGCACAACTCGAAAATGAACACTCGCATGTAGTCAATGAGTTCTTCCAGTCAATGAAGCCATCAAGTTCCTTTGATTTTTGCATCAGAATTAAAAATGCACCTCTTGGATCAAACTACAGAGAAATGGTAGGCTTCTAAATGTTTCTGAATTTATTTTGTCAACTTATAGTTTCAGCATTTAACTGCAAGTCTAGGTACATGTATTTGGAAATCCCGAAAACAAAATCAAAGGAGAGATTTGGTCATGGATTTGGGTTTATTGACCATTAACACGTAGAGACATTTCTATTATTGACTACTGCTATATCTGCTCTTAATTTTACAAATACTAAAGAGCTACTAGCGTCATACTTAATTTACTGATAACAAAATATCTCAATTCCTCTTAGTTCCTCATAGCAGACATATCACATTTTAGGAGTCCTACCAATACTTTGAATTCATTTGTGTAATCGAAAACCCAAGTAAAGCGATGTGTTTCTTGATAGCTATAATATTTATTTATATATAAATATTATAGCTATCAAGAAACACATCGTTTTACTTGGGTTTTCCATCACACAAATGATGTCACATGCCCAAGGCTTATTCACTTTGAATTTAATATGAGAATGTGCATGTATATCAGTTTTCACGACGACGTTTCTCGTTGAAAAATCGATCAAAAGTTGATTGTGTCGTCAAAAGAATCATAATCAAATTGGAATATGTTGAAATGGTAATATATTGTTTTCAAATTCGTAATTTCTGATTGCTTACATTGAAAATAGCACAAACATCTGGTTATGTTGAGACAAAATAGTTGCATGCTAAAAACCTTAGAAACTATGAGCACGAAAGAACTTAATTAGCGCATTAAAACCATTTTAATTTAGCACTTCAATATTTAGATATGTAGTATACTTGTGCAATAGTATCAATATTTGGATGACAAATAATTGAAAAAATTTTTGAAACAGTCAAACATGCATAAAGTTCTAAGTCATAAAGTCATAAAGTTCTATTTCAGGACTGCAAAAATTTTAGATGGAGAATGTTTTTATCAATGCGGACAAACTATTGAGCTATTCGATATCTGCTTAAGTTATGCAATTTAATCTATTTTCTGGAAGATGGATCCATCAAGGAAGCTTGTTTAAATAGGTCACTATTTCCATTTTATATATGTTGAATTGAAAACCTGTAGCTACCGCCTATGATATTCAATTAATTTTTTCAGAATTGCCACATTTTAGAAAATGGTATCAATTTGACATTTCGAGTAGTTTAAGAAAAATGATCAAGCACACAAAAGGCATAGATGCTACACGACAGACTGCACGTTGTTGGCTACATACACACTGTAATAAAGATCAGTCATGCGTTGCAGTCCAACAATAGGTTTAGTTTTGCAAAATCAATAATTTTTCATGCTTTACGATAAATATAAAACAATCAAAGTACAAACTCATTGCTACTCTTTTATTCAATTTGTGTTTACTTATTACAAATTATGCTTCGCACTTTTCAATATCATCGTAGGCCTAGCTATTATGGTCACATGTTAGTTGTAGGCCCACCATGAATTACCTGCAGAGATGCTGTCATATAAGCGGTAGACAAGATGACATTACGTGTGTATGTGTTTGCAGATTGTGATTTTAAACAAATTGTTTAAAATAAAATAAAATATCAAAATAAAATTACATGTGCGGTATTAAATAGTATAATAAAAATTCAAGCATTCCTGAATATCTTCATCGCATGAACGGTTGACAAGCAGTCGGTAATAGGCTACATCTCGGTAAGGCTCTGTTTTAATTTGCAGATTGCATTTTTTGTAAAAACAGTTACCGGTACTTGAATATCAAAATAAAATTATTGATAAATACTAAGAGTATTGATTAAAAAAATAATTGATAAATTGTTAATGATCACAATTCAACCACTCTTGAATATCTTCACTTGCTATCAAAATTCCTAAGAATATCGCTTCCCATATTGTCAGAGATGAAATAATCCAAAAGCAGCTTTCTTAATAGTCTTTACTGTAACACCTAAAATTACTATAAATGATTTATCTTCTGAACTTTGAGTAGGCCTACCCATAGAATGTTAATTAAGATCCGTTAAGTTTGATAATTCTGCTCTGCACATCAGCACAAGATTTGTCTTCTTTTTTACAGGTGTTGATTGCTGAGGCTGTGTATCTGTCCATCGATGACTCAATATCTGACCTACATTCGGCTGCTTGTCCGTCTTGTCTTGTGAGCTAATTAACCCCGAAAACTACTGGAATTATTCTTTATCCATAAATCTCTCATACTCGCAACATCCCAGCGATCGTCAGATTTGGACAACCGTGTTGTGGTCCAACCGCGAAGATGTTTTTTTCAGTGACCTCGTATCATCGCTTCAAACTTCATTTGGTAGTGACTGTTTCTCCGTTGAACTGTAAATTTTTCGTGATATCACCTCTATTCTTAAAAATGTAACTGATAACGGTGCGACGGTGTTTGACTCGAAATGACAGTGTTTCAGATGAAGTGAAATGCGTATTCGGGCTGTGGGCATGCTTTCTGGTTGGAAGGATTTTCAAATGAAGATGATCAAATCCGGATAGAGAAATTTCCTTTATGTTGATAAAAGTGATATTCATAAAAATTATTTGTATCGGATCGTTCGATGTGTGCTACTATATAAAACTCTGTTCATTTTCCAAATACGTATGAAAAATTGTATTTTTGAAGGATATCCATTCCTTCTGCTGTTTACTTTGGGGAGCAGGGCTCAGTTTTTGTAATCTCTATGAATGTTATCGTACAAAGCATAATTTTAGCAAGATCAGTCATTTTATTCTAGTCATGCAGTTTTATATGCCGTACGGATTTTGAACGATTTTGAGCATGAATAATTCGAGCAGAGCGATTTACTAGCTATCTTTTTGCCGAATTATGATTGTTTTGGTTTTCTATTTGATAAATATAAAACATTTCATACAAGAAGATATTTTTCATGAATTCAAATTTGCAAATGTTCCGTAATCGCCTATGAAGTAGGATAAAATTTGCTTATTATTTACTAAACATATTATAAAAGCTAGAAATAATTTGCTAAATGTTTTGTAAAAGTTTAGAAAATTTACAAAATATTTACTAAACATTTCGTAAAAGTTCAGAAAATTTCCCAAATATTTTGTGGAAGTTTGGAAAGTTTGCTAAATATTTAATAAAAGTTTAGGAAATGTACTAGGTTTGATAAATATTTTTAAATATTTCTTAAATGTTTAGGACTTTAATGCCAAGTACTTGGTAAGTATTTGCTAAACTGATAACGGTAATTTTACTCGGGCATGAAGTGCCGACACGGGTGCGTCAATCTTGCGATTTGCTTTTCTGCAATACCGCATTTGTTCCATTCCTGATTATCTATCTGGGCCACAGCAGCAATGCCGTGACACTAGTTATGGCGATACATTAATAGCTGCGCTACTAACGTACACATCCCCGTTTCTCTGGCTCAAAATATGGCGGGGGATGTGTATATCAATAGCGTAGCTATTATATGTATCGCCATAACTAGTGTTACGGCATTGTTGCTGTGGCGAAGATGGATAATCGGGAATGGAACTAATGCGGTACTGCAGAAAAGAAAATCGCAAGATTGACGCACCTGTGTCGCACTTCATGGGATAATCAAGCTGACTGCCATTCAAAACTCCCTTCCTGATTTAATCGGTTAAACTTACGAAGCGGATAGCTGTGCTGTTTGGGAGATAAAATACAATTCTGAAGTTCAAATGTGCATGTTCTCATCATAAAAAGGGGACTGAAACAATCGCATAATCACACAAGTATTAAAATCTGATACAGAATTACATGATATGAGACTTGTCAAAATGAACACGCTGAATTTTATTTGGACATCAAACACAGAGATTCTAGAATAAATTATTTATGTGTATATACAGCACTTATTAGAAATATCTGATGACATAGTTTTCCAACAACCAACATAATCACTTAAAAATGAAAGAAATAGCTAAATAGCTATGAGCATGACTGCAGTTGGCCATCCTTTCTTGAATTAGCATAAATAAATTGACACTGCCATCAGTGCTGCATCGGAGAAACTCGGAGGCTTTTGCAGAAAAGGATCAATTAGCTCTTCAAAGGCAATCCTCCATCTGAAAAATCCAACCTCTAGCAGACAGAAAATTTCAAAATGCTACTAAGAACTAACTAATTATACCCAAAAACAGCGATTCATTTCTATAGGATATGACGGACAACTAGTAAGTATTTTGATGTTTAGCTACTACAGTCTTGCTCAGCTACAGTTATTATTTTTATTTTTTATTAAGTAGTTAGAAGAGAGCTATTCAATATTTCCATTAAGTACTGCATCTAACTATATCGTATGATGTCTAACAGAAAAGGATTGATTAGACTTGCATAAAAAACCTTTACAATAGCACAAATGTTGTGAAGAGTGTTCAATCTCCTCTCGAAGTGGCGTCATCTACTAAAAGCCATCTATTTAATAAATTTCATTTTAACAAGTATTAGAATTACTGTCCGGTAAAGAATACTGAAGCGTGGTAGGGAGTAAAAAAATTACGGATGAACCGTTGAATTTTGAATGAGCTAGAGACTTGATATGAAATTGAAATTAAGTTCGAGCATATCATCAATGCCATTTAAGCAATGTCTTAGCAACAGTTTTAAGTAATACATTTCCCACTTATTACAAGACAAAATGAAATTGATGTGACTTTTTTTACAGAAGCTGCAGTTTAAGATTGCAAAATAATAACAGCTACGCGGTAATGATAGTAAATTCACGACTATGTCTCACCTGCAATTACAGGAAAGATAATTAATCTGGATACGAATCATGATTCTCAAGCAACCTGGAAAAATCTGAAAGGCAGATAATAATTATAATATTAGCAATTCTTGGCAATTTTAATTGATCTGGTAAAGAAAGATTCTGATATCATTTTCCTTTATAGTTGAAATCAATGAAATATTATTATTCTTCAGTCTTTCTACGCACAAAATCAATAAATTATGACAAAATATATTTCGTCGATCTGGTCTCATCAATTGAGATAGAAAGAAGTCCTAAGTAAAAATTTTGGAAGTCAAAGGCTAAATCATTTGAAATCTCTGTACAAAATTACAAACCATCTATGTCAATGTCGACATCTACCAAATATACACATATACCAAAGTTCATTGATTCTTGTTGTACTGACAGAATTACGACAATCAATGAGCTGTGGTATATATGTATATTTGTTAGATATCGATAATGACAGTTTGTAATTTTGTAGAGATTTCGAATGATTTGGCATTTGACTTCCTGAATTTTTTCATATGATTTCTTTCTATTTCAATTGATAAAGTCAGATCGGCGAAATATATCTTGACATAATTTATTAATTTTTGTGCCCAAAAAGACTTAAAAATTCATTAATTTCAACTAAAAAGAAAATGATTAATGAAGATGAATTTCTTCATTTTCTGAGTCATGGGCACAGAGGTGATAATACCCGGAATACAATCTAAACAGGAAGCATAAAGAACTAATCTCCGATGAAATTTGTCATAAAGCTTCATAGCCTCAATGAACATTTTCATAAAAATAAGTTGAATAAAACTTGAAATTCAACGGTTCATCAGGCGATGTGATCAATGAAACTATAAAAAAAGCTACTGGCGCGCGTAGCGCATCTATGAAAGTGAAAGTCAGAGAAGACCACTCAATAGTCCGAGTCCACATAGTCCGAGTCACATAAATCACTGTGACCTAACTGCGCTTGGGCCTCCGCCTCCTTCATCTAAACTCTCGTTGTCGCCGCCCACCTTTGCGGTCCATTGTACCACGCAGATACCTGCTGGAGATCTCCTCAAATTTGTTGGAAGTTATCGTTGGAAACTGCTGTTTCTTCACAGAATCTGTAACGGAAATGGCACCATTTTACACCCACATAGCTGCTATGTCACTGAAATGGTGTCGTTTTTATATTTCAAGATAAAAGTTTACAACATCCGGTGGATATGACGATCCCAGTTGATTAAAATTCATCGGAGATAATGTATTCGCAGATATGTTTCAGTAGACAAGATGCCATCATCAGTGACCGTGACAACGATCAATAACAATGATGCAATATATGCAGGACTTAAAGGAAAGAAAAATCAATGCAAGGAAGGTGGTTGTGATTTGTTACAATTATTCATAAAATAATGCGAATGAAGAAATGACTTCATGTAGAATGGTTGAACAATTTTTGTGTATGGACTGCGCTAACTGACCCCCGTTCAGCGTGGACAAGGACGAAAAACGGGGAAGTAAGTAAGGAGAACGTACATTGAGCACTTTGAAACTTTTGTATTGTGCGCTATAAGAATACCGTATTTTCATAAACAAAATTTTCAATAAATGAGTACTTTAAAATTGCCTTTGTCGGGATATCAATATGAAACGATTTTAGAAGGGAGTCCACCTTTCACGTATTTGTTTATCCAAGCAGATAATAATAGACCTGCTTCACTATGAAAACTACCCGCAAAAAGAAGGAATGAGCATGGGATCCTCCATTGAACCTCCTGTAGTTGAATTCTCATTAGACATCATAGGAAGCAATGTCGGTTTTTACATAAAGTACATTGATGACATTTTAACTGTCTTTTCGGTCTGCAACCGAAACCCACACTTTTTAAAACGGTTTAATGCTGTTGATTCATCACTTCATCTTACCATAAAAAAGAACCGATAAATAGCTCAATTCATTTTCTAGATATGATAATTTTCATAAAAATGGCAAATTTGAAACCAATTGTATAAAAGAAACAAATACATTATTGTATACTCACAACCACTCCTACAGTCCCTATTGTTATTAGAACAACGCGATTAAAGCATTGTACAATATCTCTCAAAAACTGCCTCTCAATGGTCATGCGCGGCAAATTTGCATTTTTTACGCAGGCCGAGTAAATTTGTGCAGGTAAACTATTGCGCATATGTAAAGAATGAAAGCACTGTATACATAGATAGAATTTCAATGTGATTACAACTTCCACGTTTAGTTGTTGGAGTGACCCCATGAGCCTGATAGCTTTCAGATGGTCATCGACCACCATAATCATGCCTCGTGGAAAAGCGCCCGTCTAAATACAAATTGCTTTTTTGCTATTATGTCTACCATCATGATGGAGCCCCTCCAACAATTGAATATTGAAAGACCCTCATTTTCAAAGAAATTCCACGTTTAGACTAGACGAATTTATGTATCTTAAGATGTGAGACATTGCATCCATTACTGGACCAGCTGGCATCATTACTGGGACAAAAGAAACATATTTGCGGGACAGCACCTCGAAAGGGAGGCTCAATTCCGGCGCAACAAAACCTTTTTGTGACAGGGATTTCTTACAAATATGCTTTGACGGCTTTAATGAATTTGCCTGAAAAATTACGCGCGCGACGTAATTCGATAGACTCAGATATTGAATCCGCCGGAAAAAATTCCCCTGGAACGACAATAGCCTCACCATGCACCATTTCTACTGCAGATGACCCGATGTCCACTTTTGGAGTCGTTCGAAGACCAAGCAGTGTCCATGGTAACCGATGAAACCAATCAGCGGTGGAACAACGAGCTATTAATGATTGCTTCAATGACCGATGAAAACGTTCGATTATGCCATTACTTTCTGGATTATAGGCAGTAGTATAGTGAATTCTGGAACCCATCATCGAAGTCAGACTTCTCCATAATTCCGAAACAAATGTCGAGCCGCTATCGGAGGTTATGTTTTTTGGAACACCAAATCGAGAAATCCAGTTATCCAAAGGGGCATGTGCACATAAAGCGGAAGTAGCTTCCACCATAGGTGCTGCTTCTGGCCATCGGGTTGCTCTGTCTATAGCAGTAAAAATATATCGATGACCATTGCTTATGGGCAGTGGGCCGACAACATCAACGTGAATATCACAAAATCTGCGACGTGGAGTTGAATAACTTCTGATCCCAGATTCAATGTGACGACTGACTTTGGATCTCTGGCATCTGTCGCAAGTTCGAGCCCAGGAACGAGCATCTCGAGAGACACCATACCATGCAAATTTCGACTTGATAAGAAGCACTGTTGTTCGAATTGAGGGATGGTTTTAATTGTGGATTAAGTTAAAAACTTGTTTTCTGAAAGTCTGAGGTACTATTGGGCGAGGTCTTCCAGTACTCATATCACAAAGAATATCTGTATCATGGAATGAAACACGTTGCAGTTTTAGTGATGTTAACAAATTCTGAGAATTTTGTATGTCAGGATCGGAAGCTTGGTCCGATCCAAGTTTATGATAATCAAGACCGATTTGAATTGCGTTTATGGCAGCTCGAGATAATGTGTCGGCTGAAGGATTATTTTCACCAGGGATATATTCAACCTGACACGCAAATTCTGATATAGCTGACAGTAGCCTTTGCTGACGAGATGTGAAAGCCTCGGACTTTTTTGGTCAATGCTGTTATCAAAGGGCGATGATCAGTTCTTACTGTAAATTCAATCCCTTCCAAATAATACTTGAAATGACGAAGAGCAAGATAAATTGCTAAAAGTTCCCTATCAAATGTGCTATAGTGCATCTCGCTTGAACGCAGTTTCTTACTAAAAATGGTTGGTTGATGAATACCGTTGACTATCTGCTCAAGAACAGCTCCAACTGCGGTAGCACTAGCGTCGGTAGTAACTACAACTGGAGCGCCTGGATTTGGATGATGCAAACAAGCAGATGAAACTAAAGCGGATTTTGACCATATAAATGATTCTTCTTGTGCTGGCCCCCAAGATAAGCATTTGGGGTTTCCGATTAAAACATCGTACAAAGGCTTCAATCTCGGCGTAATGAGGCATGAATCGATGATAGTAATTAACCAAACCAAGGTACTTCTGCAATTCCTTGATTGAAGTCGGTTTCGGATACTCTTTAACACCTTTCACTTTTTCATCGGCAGGATATACTCCATCTTGATCAATACGATGACCCAATAAAGTGATGGATGAAACACCAAATGTGCATTTATCAGGTCTAACAACGAGTCCATTTTGCTGAAGGAGATTCAAAACATCCTGTAGATGTTTGTGATGGTCTTCAGTCGATTTTGAAAAAATAAGGATATCGTCGACGTAGACAATACTGAAAGGAATGTGAGTAGTAAGTAAAACTCCACTTCTGGATACCGCAAGATGGCCGCCGTAGCTGACGTCCCCCCCCCTCCTGTCAGTCGAGTCGGTCGTGGTGAGCCGCCGTGTTGCTTCGAGTCTGACGTCCCCCCCTCCTGTCAGCCGAATCGGTCGTGGTGTGCCGTCGTGTTGCTTCGTGTCTGACGTCCCCCCCCTCTGGCCGGCCGACGTAGCGCGAGGTGGTGTGTGCTGCGCTCTCCAGGTTGGCGTGGTGTGCTCTCCAGGTTGGCGTGGTGTGCCGGCCAGGTTGGGAGGGTGGAATGTCGTAGCTCACCTGAAAAAATCCTAAGTGTCAGAGTGACTTTGTATGGGTATAATTTTGAAAATTTTCCAAAGTGTGTCATTTCGACCTGGGACCTTTACCAAAACATTTTTCATCAAATTTCACCGACCCCCCCCGGACAGCGATCTTCTAACTTTGGTTCTAGTGGACGGATTTTGTGTTACAGCTACTCGTTTGAAAGAGGAGAAAAAACTGCTCGATGACATTTTTTGTTGCGAGTCAATCGGACCAGCCGTTCAAAAGTTAGAGCTGTTACAAGATTTTAGGTCGCAGCTCGCTCACCTGAAAAAATCCTAAGTGTCAGAGTGGCTTTGTATGGGTAAAGTTTTGAAAATTTTCCAAAGTGTCGCATTTCGACCAGGAACCCTGACCAAAGTTTGTTTCATCAAATTTCTCCGAACGGTGGGGGGGTCAGTGAAATTTGATGAAAAATGTTTTGGTAAAGGTCCCAGGTCGAAATTCGGAAGTTTTAAATTTTTCAAAATTTTCACCACACTGGAGCTCTCACACTTAGGAATTTTTTCACTTGTGGCATGTTACATGGACATGTGCTGACGGACCAACTTCCCGTGGTCATATGAGAATGGTTTAGGTGTCATATGATAGAGAATGATGAGACGAATCGTTTGCAACAAACCGCATGTCGCTACGATGAATACTTTCGAAGATAGAGCCATTTTAAGTTTTCTTCCGAGCATATATAAACCCCCGACAACGTAAGTCTGATCACTTCATCGAAAGACGAGGTAAGCGACGGTCGTCGCTCTGAGCTCCCGATATCGGGTGTTTCAAAGGACTCTATCTTTTGAAGTAGGCAAGCTATCTTCTTACTTCAAAGTTTTTGTGATAGAGTTTGGTAGTGTCTTTACTACTGATAAAATTTTTAAAAGTAGTATGAGTAGTAAAATGCGGAATTTTTAAAAAATTCTTAATTTTCAGTTTTTTCAAAGTTTTAACATGTAGACTAAGGTTTTCAAGTATGCTGAGTTCAAATCTGCTATCAGATTTCAAATTTAATTAAGTCTAAGGCAGCTTTGAGGGGTTAGATCCCAGCAGCCTTTGACTCGGCGTTGCTGTTACCACTTCGGGGCAGTGACAATGATGTCTTCAGCTGTAAATAGCGGGTATCGGGGAAGATCTCTCACTTCCCTAGTGATCAGTACAAGGCCTTCGGGCTGTCGACGGGATCGAGTGCCACTCACTACACTCAAATCTATCATTCCTCACTAAGTGCAATGCTTTAGGAATATGACTGTACTACATGATTCCAAACTTATACAAATTTCATTATCTTACAGTTAACGATAAAATCTCAGTAATGGCAAACGACAAGAACCGAAAATTCCACATCAAAATGTGTGTGTGCGGTTGAGTAAATCGCATTGCGGACGCCAAGGCGCATGTTAAGAAGGCGGGCACCGACCACATGATTATCCTGAATAGGGTTGCGTGTGTAAAGTGTAGAGTGTTGAAGGGTGATGAGGATGAGGCGCGATTTTACAGAGTGCATGCAGATTGCAGTGGAGGTTTGGTGAATGACCATCGATTCACCAAGTTGATTGTTGAAGAGAGGGAGCGAATGTTGGCGATAGAGCGAGACGGCAAGGTGGAGAATGTTGTTGAGAATGATGAGTTGGTGAAAGCAGTTGCTTCGTTGGAGGCTGAGATTGAGCGAAAGAGAGTGCTTGAGAGTGATGATGAGGATGATGTGGATTTAGATAGGGAGCGTGTGAGGAAGCGTGCGAGGAAGTTGAGCTCTTCTTCCTCGGAGGTCTCCAACATAGTTGTTGAGGACCTCCCGCAGAGCTCATCTTCCCCAAAAGTGAAGAGTGGTGGGATTCGTGTGCAGTCGGCGAGGTGGTTGAAGGATGAAGAGAAGAAGCATGTGTCGCAGCAGATGGCGCATGATTTGTTGGTAAATAAGTATGAGAGTTTAAAGAAGGTGAAGGATGAAGTCGTGAATGAGGTGGATGAGTTGAAAAAGAAGGAACGGAAGTCGAAGGAGATAGCGGATGAGAATATTCGAATGAGGCGTAGTGTGACTGATTTGAAGAATAAGACGCGAGAGTTGGAAGAGAAGAATGATGACTGTGAGAAGGGGGCGAGTGCTGCAGAGAGAAGAATGAGAGATGCAGAAGCGAAGTTTGAGGAGATCATGAAGGAGATGAGTGTGTTGAGAGCGAGGAATGTTGAGTTGGAGAGGAATGTGGCTCGGCGGGGTGATGAGAGACAGGCGTTTGAGAAGTTGGAGCGCATGAGGGATGAGTGGAATCGTGTGAATGAGGATAGGTTGTTTGAGTTTCACATCCCTATTCGGGATAATCATTTGGACGGTGAAGTCCTCGTCAACCGTAGTCTCGACGAGTCCATCATTTGTTACAATCGCCATCCGACCAAGAAATGTCTGCATGCCACACTGAGAATGCGCGGACATTTGCATAAATTTTCTGTTAGGAAGCGCGCGAGACTACCCAAGGATGGCTAACTTGGTAAGTGAAAAGCAAATAAGATAGTATATCCTATTCTAATACATATCATTTTCATTGCAGATCTTTTCCCCGCCTTCACCACCCCATCAATTCACTCCCGAGAACGAACCATCGGCTCTCTTAAGGGCCACCATGGGGCAAGACATGTTAGAACCTCCACGCGGTTTGCCCTGGGCAGTCTTCGGACTGGCGATTACTATCATTAAGTTGAATCTGCTATCAGTCAACTTGAACGCTGCGTCGCGTTAGAGGGGTATATAAACCACTACCTCTCATTTCATTTCATTTCAATCATGCAGACGCCGAACAGTCAAGTCAGCTCTCCTCGCGGACCGCAGTTAAGGCCGCGAAATTTATTTGAGGAGTTTGTTAGACTAGAGGAGCAGGACAGAGTCCACAACAATCTTGCTCGGATTGGCAATCCGATGACAGCAAGTGTTGTCAATCCAACGGAATGGCGCTAAATTCCACTTTTCAGCCACATACCAATTAGCGTGGAAGTCGACACTGCTACCAAGGAGAGAGTCAAAGACTCTCTTAGCAGAATCGGTAGTCTGTAAGATGACGACTCCCGAGAACGAACCACCGGCTCTCTTAAGGGCCACCATGGGGCAAGATTTGATAGAACCTCCTCGCGGTTTGCCCTGGGCAGTCTTCAGACTGGCGAATACTATCATTAAGTTGAATCTGCTATCAGTCAACTTGAACGTTATGCAGTCGATTGCCATCCCTGAAGCATTCTGATTCGTTGTTGAGCAATTCATTGTTGAAAACCCTATATAAGCCAGAAGATTGTAGCGCTTCTCATTCAATTTTAAGTCACGATGGAAGCAACATCTGCTAGTACCATTCCCGAATTCATCATCCTCGACGAGTGGGATGAAGACAACGCCATTCCCGACTTCATCATCCTCGACGAGTGGGATGAAGAAGATGAGAAGAAGGGGAAGATCAAGAAGAACGTTTGGACGGATGAGGTGTGGACTCCGTTCATTGAAACAGTTCACTTGCTTCAATCGTTCTTCTACCGCGAGCCTCACTTTGTCGATGTACTCCCACTCCGCCATAGTTCGTGGCTGGGAGTTAGGGGTGTACCATTCCCATAATTGGTGGAGGAATTTGGTGCTGGTGATCTCCATCACATCATCAGTATCGTACTGCAGATACTTCCACCTCACGCCTGTTAAGTCGGGACACTCCTTCTCACATACACTCTCCTCTTCGTCGTCCGCTGGTAATGACAACTTTCTGATATTGTCCAGTCGGTACACCTTCTCTACCTTCCCCTTCGTTGGAGCGTTTGGTGCAACGAGCGCCTTTGGTGTTGAGCATGGAGAAGAGAATTTTGTGTTCGGCGTTGTCGGAGGGCTTGTCATGTTGACTGTGAATAATAACTTTGAAATGTTTTCTAATTCTTAAGTATAAACAAGCAACCAATCAGAATGAACAGCCAATGAATGATGAATATGAAAGTATATATGTAAAGTGACATTGGTGTCATTTCACTCTGTCTTTGAGACGTATAAGTGAAGTGTTCTCTGGCGAATTCTGTTATTATTTGAGGCGTACAAGTGAACTGCTCTCTCGTGAATTCCAAATTTGAGTGAAGTCTCTATCTTGTTGAAGTATCAACCTTAAACTTGATTTCGTTGAAATGGTAAGTTAAGGAATTCATCAGTCATCTCCCTCAAACGTGTGGCTAATAGCATCTTCCTCAATTGCAGGCATCAACTTCATCACCAACGCCCTCCTTTCTCGAGGAAAGTTTAGAGTTGTTGAGTCAAGGTAGGTTGTAACAATACACTGAGACTTGAACAGAGATGATAGAATGATTTCTCTTTCAGGTGATGTGAGTTCCAGCTCAGGACTCTCGCGACAAGGCAACGAGTGGGAATGTGCCGACTGCGGACATATGTTTACAAGGAAGCACAGTCTCCTTCGACACATCAAACAACGTGTGTGTCAACGCAAAGCGGCGTCAATCTCCGGAGGTGAAGTTGATTCTGACGATGACGTCTCATTTCCTTGCGATTTGTGCCCGCTTTCTTTTGATAGTCACTTTCAGCGATCTTCGCACAGACTTCAACACACGCATGCTAATGATCACTACACCAACGGTACCTCTACCATCTCCCTCATTAATGTTTCACATAATAATTTAGTACGCGACTACTGCATGGAGTCCAATACTCAAATAGTAGATTTTCCTGAGTGGCTCCTTCAAAATTCTAACATTATCGAAGCGCTCTTCAACAATTTAGACAATTTTAGAATGAAGGCGCTCATCTACCTTAAACTAAAATATATTAAAATAGATTTTCAAACGGGTCAAGTGACGGAGAGAATGCAGTTTCATGTTCCTTCCTCTTCCGCAACCGAAGTTGTAGACTGCGAGTCTTGGCTAAATTTTCACATTCAATGTTTAAAATCAAATGTAGATAAATTCAATCAACGCGACAGCGATCTCATTTTTGATGGTGTGGACTCAGCCATTTTCAAAATTTCCCTATAAGAAAGTCATGCAGCTCGAGGCACATTTAAACTACCAAAAACGTTGTATAATAAGAAAGCTGTCATCAATTTCGATTGTAAATCACAGTGTTTCAAATATGCAGTCCTATCCATCCTTCACTATAATGATATCAACGCGAATCAAAATCATACCTATAGCTATAGACAGTGGGAGGATGAACTAGACTTTGAAGGTTGTGATAGTGACAACATGAAAATCAAAGATGTAGAAACGTTCGAAAAACATAATCAGATTAAAATTGTCGTTCACGTGTGGGAGAAGGGGTTGAAGGGTGCCCGCTATAATTCACGTTCAACTTGTTATGAACGTGTAGTCAACCTCTTATTAGTAAAACAAGATGATAGCGAGGAATGGCACTACTGTGGTATATCCAAAATCTCTCGCTTGTACACTCACGTGGGGCACTCTAAAAGAGGTGAACATTTTGTATGCGACCGCTGCATCCGCTCCTTTTGGAGTAAAGATAAATTTGAAACTCACTATGAATGGTGCAAGCGAGGTAAATTACAAATGGAACGCATGCCCAAAGATAAAATATTTTCACATAGGGATAATGGTGACGAATTAAGTCCCCTGAGTGTCATTTACGCAGACATAGAATGCTACATTGATGATATCATCCACAAGCCAGCAGCCATATCCTGCTATGAAGTATGGCATGACCACTTTAGGAATAGACAAAACAAAATGTATACTTGGCAAGGTGAAGATTGTATTTCAAAATTTCTAGAATTTCTCGATAGAGCTGCTAAATTTCAACAATCATATGATTCCCAATTGCAGCGTAAGTCACTACATATGTCAGATGAAGACAAACAAAAATTTGAAAGTTGCACATCGTGCCCTAAATGTCATAAAACGTTTGATGACGATAAAATTAAGAAAGTGCGTGATCATGATCACATCACTGGTAAATTTAGAAACGCACTCTGCTCCAAATGTAACTTTTAACTTAGGTTGAGACGTCGTGTACTACCCGTCATTTTTCATAACTTTAAGGGCTATGACAGTCATATGCTCATAAAAGGGGGGTTGAGCCAGATGAAATCGTGGCAGTTTAATGTAATAGCGCAAACGAGAGAAAAATTCATGGCAATGACAGCAAAAGTACCAGTAGATAAAACTAAAGAAAATAAGACAGTCTTCTTCGAAATAAAATTTTTAGATTCATTCCAATTCATGTCAGCGTCACTAGCTTCTCTCGTTCGTAATCTCAAGTTTCTTCCCCATAGTCAAACTTTGAAGAAACACTATCCAAACTTAACGGATGAAATAATCACTCGCAAAGGAGTCTTTCCTTATGCGTATTTTAGCTCAATGTCTAAACTAAATGAAACAACCCTTCCTTCCATTGACAAATTCCAAAACGATTTGACGGGTGAAGATTGTCCAGTAGAAGATTATGAACATGCTCAAGAGGCATGGTTAAAATTTGATTGTAAAACGTTTGGCGATTATATGATCGCTTACTTAGAATTAGATGTCATTTTGCTGGCTGATGTCTTTCAGGAATTTCGACGAGTGGCATTAGAAGAAGACAAATTAGATCCTGTCCACTTTGTCAGTCTACCAGCCATGTCCTTTAAATCAGCCTTTAAAATGACTGGTGAGACCATTAATCTCTTACAAGACCCGGAGATGTATAACATATTTGAGCGCGGAATACGCGGTGGTCTCACATTTGTGAATAAACATCACATAAAATCTAAAACAGTAGGTAATGATCATATCCACCTAAAGTACTATGACCAAAATAATTTATATGGCAGTTCACTGTCTAAACCGCTACCTCACTCCGAGTTTAGTTGGTTAAATCAAGATGAGCTTGCGTATTACTCCAACCCTTCAAAAATTCTGAAGATTCCAGATGAAGGTGATTGGGGATATTATTTTGAAGTGGATTTGATTTATCCAAATAGCATTAAAAATAAAACTGTTGATTTTCCACTCGCACCTGAATCTGGTGAAGTGACTGAAGATATGTTTTCACCATTCATGTCACAATTTCATAATAACTTAACAGAGTGTGGACAGCCAAGGTACAAACCATGCCGCAAACTTTTGCTCACCCAATATGATAAGAAAAATTATCTCGTGCACTTCTGCATACTAAAATTCTATTTATAAATGGGCATGCTTCTAAAGTCAGTTCACCGCATTATCAAATTTAGACAGAAAGCCTTCCTCAAACCCTACATAGATAGTAACAGTCAAAAACGTGCACTCGCCCAATAATTTTGAAAAGGATTTTTATAAATATAAGAATAACAGTCTATTCGGAAAGACCATGGAGGATGTTAGAAAACGTATGAATTACAAACTAGTCGTTGATGAACAAAAATATCACAAATTGACCTCATCACCTCTTTTCATTGATAGAGACATCATCGATGAGGATCTTGTAGGTGTTAAAATGATTAAATCAGAAGTTGAGTTGTGCAAACCCATCTATATTGGGCAAGCCGTTTTAGATTATTCCAAGCTTAAAATGTATCAACTCTTCTACAAAATATTAAAACCATGCCCTCTCGTAAAAGAGGTTCGTTTGCTGGGTGGTGATACAGATAGTTTCTTTTTAGGAATTACCACTCAAAAAGATTTAAATTTTAATGAAGTAGGTAAGTCATTAGAAAAATATTTCGACACATCTAACTACAATCCCACTCATCCACTCTATTCCATACAGAATAAAGCCAAACTTGGTTGTTTTAAGGATGAAACAGCAGGAAAGGAAATAGATAAAATGATTCTCCTCCATCCTAAAATGTATTCCATGAAATTAAAAGAATGTGCAGATAGTATTAAGCGTGCTAAAGGTATATCAAAATCCATTGTTCACAAAATGAAACATCGGTCCTATAAGAAGGCCTATAAAAATAAAACTATAACGTTTGTCAATATGACAATCTTAAAATCTCAAGTTCATACTGTGAAAACGCACACGTTCAAGAAACGAGCGCTTTCAGCATGGGAGGATAAGAGGTGTTGGATAGGACATAACACATCTCTTCCACATGGACATCCTGACACAAACACACCTCCACCCAAAAGAATAAAACTCACGCTACCACATTCAGGAGATGTATTGACATAATCAACTTTAACTCAGTATTTTGATGTTGCTTTTTGTAGATATACATGGTTGTTTTATGTATCACATGAGATCGTTTCTTCCTTGTGAAGATATGCCTACAGACAGCCCATTCCCCCTATATCTGTGAAAAGACTTTTTCATACACATATTTTTATTTCAATAAACATATCACAATGACTTCACTTTGTTTTCCGAAACACTAAAGTTACGAGGGATTTAGTATCTTTCACATGGATGCACTCTTGTAAACCATTGGTAATTTTGATAGCAATAGAGGGTATAGTTTGTTTGACGACGGGATGATAGAAAATAGATTCAAACATCTTCTCGACTATTCCATATGAAGCGTCTTTATCATGAATAAAATCACGTAAAATGTATTCTTTTTTCTCACCAACAGAAATAGGAAGCATCAAATCACTTTGAATGTAAAGGTGATGTTCATGTTTATCAAGTGTCATTGGTGTTTCTATACCAATCGTATGCGCAGCAGTAAACACAGTTTGTAGCATTGAAAAGCCAAAGAGTTTTTTCAAATTTTTACTCAATTGACATTGAATGTCATCACCCAGTTTCAGAACAACGCGTTGATTTTCAATTGAAAACGAAATGTGGTGTGTCTTTGCATCATATTTACTTTTCATCACATGCTTCAACTTCTGTTGTATATAAGGATTTACTACATGAATGAAGCTTTCAACTGTATGATATAGACGCGGCATTATACTGATAGAAACTCTAGATTCTTGATAAGACTGGTAAATTTTCTTGATGCGATCACCATAGATGTCCACCCACCATTCATCATTAACTGAATCAGCTTTAGTGTGATATTCATGAGAAGCATACACCACACCGCTTCCAATAATAGGCGTATAATTTCTTACAAAATGACGCAAGGTTGGAGAGAAATAAACTGTAAGTTTGTCATTATATTTCTGAATAACCAACTTATTTTTGTCCGCCATAATTTTCTCTCCATACTTCTTACCCACAGTCTCATTCCATCGTTTTACTAACTCAATAAGTGATAAAGGTTGAACACCACGCTTTTTCAAAATGATGCGTTCTAACATTCTACAACATCTTCATCAAATATTTTAAATCTATAATGAAATTTATTGATTCGATTTGAATAAACTTTTTTAACATTTGCAGTAGCAATTGACGTCAGATGTAGTCCATGGCCAAAACCGAGATGTGGATAGAATTCATTATCCAACCTCAGTGTAAGACCTTTAGTAAAAGAATGAAAGCGAAGGAACTGTCTCCCACTCCAATGATAGATAGTAAACTCATAAACTTTCTGATCATTATTCTTCATGATGGAAGTATTACCACTGTTGAATGCCTTAATAATTTTCTCATTCCCGAATGGTTCATAATAATCTGATTTTATCTGAATCCATTCATAGTTCCACTTTCCATCTGACGTTAAATTGTATGGGAACTGGAATGCATTATTCATCATTATTCCATCATGGGTGCGAGGAGTCAATATCATTTCTTCCACATCATTCACATTCTGAATATTGCTATCATAGCAAATACTAGAAACGCCAACCTCCCATTCACCTTCTAAATGTAGTGGGTGATTTAATTCTACTCGATAGTCTGATGGTTTATTTTTGGGAAATTTATTCATAGAAGCATTACTGGGCAAGTAGATTAGAAACGAGTCCTTATTTTCACTTTCCATATTATTCACATTGGAAAAATATATTAGCATACGTTTGCATTAACTCTTCATTCGGAAATGGAGTGTGATACTTGTCACAGCATCTTTATGAAAAAGAATCAACGCACCAGCATCGTCATAAATGGCAATATCAATTTGTGGGATGTAGTTTGATTTCAGCTTTGTATAATGCACTTTCTTGAAAGTATGCTCAGATAAAATACTGCAGCTTTTTGGCTGATGGTATCATTGCCAGCAATGGAGCTTCAACATCTCCCACACGTACATCTTCACCAATATTGGAATATATCTGAAAATAGTTAATACGACGCGATAGTGACATGTCTTCGCTAGCTTTGGTTACAGTACCACTTTTAAAGATATTTTGATCAAAACCCAAAATGTCCATTAGAGTTTTATCCATAATTAGTTCAATACCTTTTCCACTTATAGTGAGAGACAAAACACCTTCTTTTTCAGAAAATGAAATATGTTGCTCATTAATCACTTCATTTAAATAATCTACAACCAATTTAACTGAAGTAATAATGCGAGGCATCAACACTCTTGTTTCATGTAAGATACCACCGAAAGGCTCTACACACTTTCTGTATAAAGATACGGCCCATTCTGTATCAAATTGATTTGACCTTTCACATGGTAAATGTTGCATATCATATTTTCCATGAACAGCTGCAGAACGATGTCGTAAGAACTGATGAAAATCTTTTGAACAAACTAATACTAGATCATCATCATTTAATTTACTTATTGCAATATGATTGGATGATTTGATATAAGTCAATGTTGCCACTTGTTTACCATCAACTCGAAGGAGATAATTAAATTTCTCAATAATGTTTCAGGAGTCATGTTTGTCTTTCTTTGCTTAATCACAATCTTCTTCACCAACGTCTTCTCATTTCTTGGAATAAGATCTACATAATAAGCTTCCTCTCGATATATTAACTGTTTATGACCACTTGGGTGGTAATTAACGTTATAATTATCATAGCTTGTTAAGGCGCTAGCGAGGTAACCTAAATCATTTCTTAAACTTGGACTTAAACCAACAATCCAATCTTTCTCAACTACATGATGTACATATTTATGATCATCATTGTGCGGAGTAAATTGGACAATATGTTTACACGCTTTATTCAAGAAATCATATATAAACTTTTTACATGATAAGAGATCTTTCTTTGGCCACTGTGGAATGTATACTCGACAGCCCTTTTCACATTGGTAAGCAGCTGTGCGTCTCATATTAATAGTCATCACCTCATGATCAAAAGTATAGACACAGTTGCTATGAACAAGTTGAGTGACACCCACTTCCAACTTTCCATTTAGCTGTTGTGCATGATCAATGGGAGTAGAAAAGAGTGCGGCTCGATTACTAGCAAATCTATTTGCGGCCGCATTGCTAAGCAAAATATGATAAAACGACATTTTTATATTGCTGATCTGCTGTTTTGCATAACATCATGAAGACTTGGATTTTGGACTCTCTGCAATATATCAGAGTTGATCGTAATGGAAACGTACATTTCAAAAATTCTCATGGTCATACATCAAGAGGTATTACATTAACATGGCGACAATTTGTCAACCTCAATGATATCATGAGGGATTTGGAATATTTTGAAACATTAAGATTCATCTCCTTGGGTGATCAAGTTTGGCTTCAACATTACAGAAATGAAATTTAAATCTGCCATTCTCATTCCGCAAACTGTTTCTCATTTCGCAAATACAATTGGGAGAAGTATAGAAGATACATACATCGCTCCATCATGACATTTATTCGTCGTGAGTTCATCGCTCTACTATGCAAATCTTAATCAGACATGACTATCACGCACCATGAGTTGGAAATTAGATTCCCTACAACGTATTGAAACGGATCATGATCGAAACGTCTATTTCAAAGATTCAACTGGAAATGTGAGAAGAGAGTTTGCTTTATCTTATCGTCATTTTCAATCTCTACATCATATCATGAAGGATTTGAAATACTTCTATATGAAAAGACATTCACGTATTGGAAATCGCATCTGGCTGCGCGTCAACAATCGGCGAATTCAACTCTATCATTCCCAACTCCATACTAACTTCACATTTCATCAAGGTAGTTGGGAAAAGTATAAAAGGAAGGTACATTGCTCAATTTACTCATTCTTTCATCATGAAGCGCCATCGCTACACCATCGTCAACATTCTCCGTCGCTTCAGACTCTACACCAAAATCGATCTCACAACATTACACCAACACCTTCCAAACAGCAAGTATTATCCGAGCCGTCCTTAAATGTTAGTGGTGAAGATGAACAATTCACGGAATCTTCAACTCTTCCCAAATGGGACTGTACAGATTCTCGGCGCCCTTTCTCATTCATCGGCGCAGTCAATGCGCTTAGAGCTACATAGACTACTACGTCGGATATGGAAGAGGGAGAGGTGTGTGATGTCGAATCTGACTGTGGACAATATGGTGATCTCTACTCAATTGAGTGAAAGTGTATCATTTTTGAAGATTCGTACCAGCAGTTACAATTTGTGTTATGAACCCGAACTTTTTCCTGCAGCTCTCATTAGTTGTTGGTTACCTGTGCATGTTGCAATCTTTCATAATAGTAAAGTGATCATTACTGGACTAAAATCTCATGTACAAGCAAATGTGATCCTAGACTATCTCATCGAGTATGTACGTACCCAGCGGATTGTAAAATAAAAAACAATTTTTCCAACATGATGTTTTTATTTCAAATCATGATAGAACTTACAAATCATTTTTTCATTAGAGGATGGATTACATGAAAAGTTTTGAATAACAGATACAAATCGAGATACATGTAAACGTTTTAAGATGAAGTACAGTACAAAAGCGCCACACGTTGATGAAAGTGGATGTTGTAGTATGCGTTCATTTCGCTGACATTGACGCGTATGTTTTCTCAACCACTGCTGTGTTGGTATATTTGGAGGTTGAGCAAGAGAGTCAAATAGTTCACCACGTCGGTCTTCTCCAATAAAGATCGCTTTCCAATGCTCACCGCCTAAATTCTGCGAATGAGTGTTTAGCACAATAAAGATGGGATAGTGATTTACTGCAGGTGGTAAGGTATCGAGTGAATAGACATTATCGAAAGCTTTCAACGTCGCTTCGTCTGCATTACGCTGCACTTTAGTTTTAATATCGTCAGCAGTGAACCAACTCATTAACGATTATACCGAAGAATCACGCCACGATACTTTGTAATTTCAATATTTGAATCGAAGACTGCATAAATTAATACATTGATCGTCTCAGGTAGTGTTCTTTTGAACGTCAAATCCAAACGAATATTATGAGGCACGTTCGCTTGACGATGGGGTGCACTAATATCGCTGTCAGCAGTCAAATCACATGCATAAATAGTATAGCCACTCTTAAACTCTTTCATAGTCAGTCCGTTGGTGTCATCCGTATTGTAAAAGCCAAAGACATCCATAAAATCAACATAACTGCGCATAAATTAATCCGCAGCAAAATCTGGTTTGTAGGGTGGACCAGGATGACTGACACCATTTACACGTAAAGCAATTTCACTTAACTGATTGTGTTTAAAATTGAAAGGATTCTTCTTTATATTACCATTAAATGCATCATTTTCAACCATTGCCACCATGAGGAGCTTCGGTGCTTCCGATGGAAAGAGGCCATCTTTCATGAAACTCTTTTGATCTTTCGGAATTGTAAAGGTGAGAAGCTTTGTATGCTGAATGGGTAAATGGCATTTTGGCGGTTAAGACCTTCAGCATGTCCTCTAATGACACTTGGATTCGGTACTACTCGACGAATGTAAAGTGCAATATCTTCCACATGAATTCTAAAATTGTCAACTTTAGCAAATGCATTCAGCGCAAATTCAGGCTTATTCAATGTCAGCTTGAGTCTCATGCTGGTATTACAGAGTAAAAGCTTTGACTGTCCAAAGAAGTCTAAATTCAGCGGACCATATAGCTGACATACTTTACTATCTTTAATCATAGCAGATCGCTTTACAAAGCCACTGTTTGTTTCAGCATCAAATTTTCCTGCTTCATCTCTGTACCATCCCATGGCTTCCATATGACTTTTTTGTGCTGCTGGATGAAACTGTGATACATGATTGAAATATGATTTATAGGAATAATCGCTTTGACCACCTTCCACCTGCTGCTCTCCAATCGTTAGAGAAACATCGCGAAGTAATGTAGTCAATGGTAAATTGTTCAGTCCAACTTTATGTGTATCGTCAATAGCAGTTCCATCTGCTTGCTGAATTCTAAACCTCAAATCAACCATCGCATAACTCAAATCTATGTAGTCATCACTACCACCAGGAATAACAAATTCAATGGGGCCAGCATTCTCAGCTGTTCGAGGATGATAATCTACAATACTTGAACTAAGAATATCTGTCTGTATGGCTTGTTGATCAAACAAACAAAACCCGGAAGTTTTACACTCCATGATTAGAAGTTATAGCAGCGTCGTCGTTTAGCGCCTGATGAATGATTAGAGCCTCTGCGACGTTTGCGTGAATGCCTTTTGACTGAAGATCGCACCTTACCAGCTCCGCGATGTTTCCTTCTTCCTTTATTCATTCGTTTAGGTGATTTCTTTCCTTGAGTAACACCAGCAAAGGTCTGCTTCAATGTTTTTAAACCGCGTTCCTTCCCATGATTCAACAAACTGCTCTTAAAACTTCTACCTCTGGAAAGATCACTATCAACATCACCAGCAAAGCCAACGGCATTACTTAAAACATTTCGTTTTAAAGATCTTCCGACATTGGATATGAGAGGTGCTACAACAGACTTCAGTGCACCAAGTATGCTACCTCCACGTTGGCGGCGAGCGCCGCTTTAAATTTGTCCTCCACCACTTACATAGGAGGGTCGTGAATAAAATGAGGCAGTTGGATTCATAGCTCAAACCCTAAACATTGTTAGTTACAACTTTGCATGAATCACTGTCGATCACTTAGATGAAAGATGTCGGCACGACACATCCAAGAGCTCATACTTGAAGGATAACCAGTCCATTTAACAAGACACCATTCTTCACCTTGTCGTTTTTTACATCGAATGATTTTCTCTACCAAATATGTTTCACTTTCAGTGACTACCTCAATCTCATCGCGGTAAAAGCTACCCTCAATTACTTCATTATCGTAATCTTTCAACTTGTAGGAGGTGGGAGAGTCTTTTTGATCAATCCTTGATACTGTAAATACCTCCTCTGTCCAATTCGGAGGGTACCCTTTAGCAAAAACACTCTTCACTTTTGAGATACGAACTTTATCACCAATTTTCACATCACTTTTCACATAAGTGCGTTTACGTTGGAATGATTCGCGCACTTTATCTACATTGTCAGCATTTACATCTACTGGTCTGAGTCCAATAGAACGATGGATAGAGTGATTGTAGGCATGGAGTGCATCTTGTAGAACCTTTGTCCAATTTTGTGTCAAGTTGGCAGTAAAATGTCGCCACAAGCGATTTTTTAATGTGCGATTAAAACGTTCAACGAGTGCAGCTTTATAAGCACTCTTTACACTAAACAACTCAATGTCATGCCTCTCAAATAATCTTCTCACATGCTGATTTTCAAACTCTTTTCCTTGATCACTCTGAATTCTTTTTGGAATGCGACCTTCTCGAAAAATTGTTTGGAATGCTTTTGCTACTCCTTTCCCTTCTTTAGTTTTTAAAGGTTGAGCCCACGCATAACGCGAGAAAATATCAATGACGGTTAAAATAAAATTATTGCCCGAGTTATGTTTTGAAATGGAGGCAACATCACACAAATCTGCTTGCCACTGTTCATCGATGTCATGAACAATATAATGGCGGGTGCGGTACTTCTTTTTCGCTTGTTTGTGGAGTGTATAGGTAGCCTGACCCTTTAACCATCGTTTTTCACTTGTGATTGTGGAAGACCACTCGCTTTTGATAATTTCTTGATCGATGCAAATCCTGCCGGATGTTTTACATCATAATAGATTGACTTCAAACGCTCAGTCGATGACGACTGACTCTTTTTCCTCCTTCTCATCTTTTTGTTTTCTTGCCTTTCTACATTTACAACAACTGCAGCATTTAGCTTTAGAGGTTTTGCGATCGTGTTCACATTGCTTAGGGGTTTCATTGTGAGAGCTGGCGCAGCAAGTGCAAGTGACAACGACACTCACCTCTGGCGGCTCATTACATGGCAAGCAACACATCTGCTTCATATTAATAGTCTGAGAACATGTATTTCCTGGGAGGAGCTGTTTTACGTTTTCCTTTTACTAGTTTCAGTGGTGGTGTAGATCTACGTCGAGTTCTTCCTCTTGTTTGCTTAGTGAGTGTGGGAGGGGATGTAGCAGGTGACGTCTTAAACCAATTTGTTGGCATTTTCATCGTCTGAAGCATTGGAGCAGTAGCAACTGTTGAATCAAGTTCTTTCAATGTCTCATTATTCAAAGCAAATTTTGGCACATTATGTTTTTTCAATAGTTTAAGAAAATATGTCCAACCAGATGGAACATAGCCCTGACGGCGCTTTCTACGTGTCGAATACTGAATCAAGTCTTCATAACGTAAAGCATCAATCACTTTATTTTCATCTGTAATGATTTCTCCTCTATCATTTACATTGAGATGGGGTTCAATACTATTGAAAAGAGATATGGCATGTGCGCGAGATGCTAAAGGTGTAGCAGTCGATACAGAGTCACGCATCTTATTCTTCAAGTTTTTCAATTGCTCAACAGTTTCCGATTGTAATAATACAGCACGATGTGGATCTTTGAAGTGAACATTTTGCTGATAATCTATTTCTTTCCTATACATTTGATTTGCAAGAGGTTGCTTTACTTGCTGCATGGCAGTCAATTGTACATATTCATCCTGAGGAATAACAATCATGCGAGAATAAGAACTCATAGTTTGTAGATAATCATGGGAGTTTTCAAAATATCACTTCGAAATCTAAATTCTTCCGGACACTCTTGCGTAAAGTCAATGAATAAGTAACCGTGTGGTTTTTCAGTAGCTGCTTGAAAAATTTCAATTAAGGCTTTTGATCCTCTTGGTGCAACTTGTCGCGCTAAAATTTCAAATTGACTTTTATCTCGCGGATTCTTGAAAATAGCATAATAGTGTGTATTTAGGTTTCGTGTACGAGCTTCTTTTCCATCAGGAAACAAAGTTTGTGTGATATAGATGATAAAGCACCTTTTATGATGTGCTGCGCGAGTGAACATATCTGTAACATCTTTTGAATTCTTACTTTCTTTTAATAAATCATCCAATACAACACCATCATTAGACTGAAGTTTATCCACTGGAACAATTCCTTCATGTCGAATAAAGTTGCGACTTTGCAATTCCTGAAACAGCGACGGTTGATAAATACCATAACACCAAATCACTCGATTGATAGGTTCCTTAAACAACTCCCTTCTTTTATCCAATAAATTCAGCGTGAAAACAGTTTTACCTGCATGAGATGGACCTGATACAGTCAGAACTTTATCACATTGAAGTCTGAAATCCATTTTAATACTTTGAGATTCAACATTTGCATAATTAACGCTTAGAGCCAAAGATATTACCCAATAGGTTGCCCACGACAGGAGCTAACATTGGAAGTATTGCTGAAAGAAAACCGCCCTTTTGTGTTAGAGTTTTCCTCTTTCTTTGAAGGGTGACTTTAGGATTGGAGATGAAACGCAATTTCGTAGCATATCGCTTAAGTAACTTTCGTTGTTTTGGTGCTAATTTCTTCGTCCTCAACTTTCTCACATGAGAAATAATTTCACGAATGAATTTATCGTTAGCATGTCGTATAGCATTGTATCGCTGATTTGCTTTCATTCGTCGGAGAGCTTGAATGGCTGAAGAAAACTTTTGACTTTTACGTTTCGTCATTTTACGTTTCGCCATTTTCCGTGTTAGTCTTTGCTAAAAACCTGTCTTTACCACATTTGCATAGGTACTAACTATTGCGACATAAGTGACACTCGAAATGAGCAATATCACAGTGGTTACATTTGCAAAGTTGAATGCAATTACGTATGAAACAGCGTTGACAAAAAGCATGCTTACATCTCTTGAAGATGCGCTTTTCATTTCCATCCTTTCGCTTACATACATCGCAACACATAGTTTCACCGTTACTGATGTCTATAGCAAGTCTTTTTGAAGATATGAATTTGCTAGCCTTTTCTAAATAATAGACGCATGTACAGAAGGAATATACTTCGAGAGTGAGCAGACATAGCTCGAAAACCAGTTGTGCTACAATCAAGTACCACTGCATTTTCAATTTTTCTTTATAGAAAGTTGAATGTGAATATCTGAAATCGCTTCAATCACTAGACTGCTGCCAAGATGGTTAAATGCGTTAAGACGTTCAGCAATTTTTATCATATGTCTTTTAAAAAATTCTTCGGGGTGATCTACCACTTCCATTGAATAAGAAGCAAAATGGAAAGAGCGACTTTCCACCTCCTCCTTTCCAAAATGACTAAATTTAATTTTCGCAACTAATCGCGCCATGACAATGCTATCAGAGAATGTATTCATTAACTATAGAAATAGAGTGCTAGCATTATCGAACACTGCTTCGATGTCGGTCTCATCTTTATGAAAATTTATCACATAATCTTGAACAGCTCCTTTTAAACTTTGCCTATGAAAATGTAATGTTCCGCAGTGGTTTGAGAAAGACATGATCGCCGTTTATGTAACCCATCCATTGCATGAAAACAACTCTTCTCATAGTAACATTTATTGAATAACTGTAACAAGCATGCATTATAAATCAATGGTTTGAAACAGATAAAATAGATACAGCTGGTAACTATCATACAGCGAGCAATGATAATCATAAAGGACTTTGGCAGTGTTGAGGTAAGGAGGAAAGAAGCATTGGTTATGAACGTAGCTACTACAACGAACAGACAAAATAGGAACACACAAATCCTTAAAACGTTTCGTGACTTCATGGTAGTGTGGATTCACTCTACTATCCCAAGGCGGGAGCAAAATATCATCAATGATTAGATTAGGAAATACTTTCCTCTCCTTACCAGGATTATTACAAAAGATGCGTATAACATTGAAAGCAGCTAACCATCGTTTAAAGTCAATAAGAAGAGCACTCTCACAAGAAAAGCCATAGTCTTGCAAATATTTCAGATTAAGTCCATGAATGTGTTTTCTCGCCCATTGATCAACATTGGGATCGCAGTTGGCATGTTGATGATAGACACTAACAATCTGATATGTCCAATTGTTCATAGCAATAGCACTGCGTTCCTGTACAGGTTCACCCTCACAATCCATAAAAATGATGATAGAAGCCTAAAACGGAAATTTACCCATCTAAGGAAACGTTCTATAACATATTACAAAATGAAGAATTACATCGATGCTTTTCACGACAAAATACACAAATGATATGATGGCAACGAAGAAGTAAAATGTATCTAATAAGACCACGTCACACTCAAAGCACATAAGCGAATTGTCATAGGGTAGAGTTAGGAAAGGACTAGTAATTCTCCTTCTTTGATTTGCGTTTTGAGGCAGCATTCTTCTCCGACTTGCGCTTCGTACCACTGCTGTTAAGGATTTGATCAATTATGTCATCCACGTTGGGTGGTTTTGGAATATATAGGATGGATTCCATATGCATGGAGAGCGAGGCTATTTTATCATCCTTGTGTCGACCATAATATAGCCCATTCACTTTGGAAAGGATATCCCAAGTAACTTCTCCGAGCTCGTCGCATGTGATGGGTGTTGAATGATCTCCTTCCTTCAATGTAATGTAAGGTAAGTGCACCAATGTGATACCGGTAGGCAAATTTGATTACCATCCCAAATCTTTCTATAGGGAGTATCCTTGTCATCTCTCGCCTTCCACTCTTGAGCAAGAGGAGTAGGAATGTCCATATTAAATGTCAATAAATAATAAATAAATAAAATAAAGTCCCTCTCAATAATATCAAGTTGGTGGCGAATGTACGGACTCACGGGGATCCGTATGTAGTCCCATACTGATTGTGCATTATCTTGACATCCGTGGAAGGGAGCATTCCCGTTTGGAGTGCTACGCTATGATCATCGTAACCTTGTAGCGAACCTTGTAACGTTTGACCGCCATTTTGTCCTACTAGTGCAGCAGATGGAGTAGATGCCTGAAAATGAAAAAGATTGTATTAAGTTTACGTTCAAGGGAGGAGAGGGAGGAAAGTAGCGACTTACCATTATAGTTGGATAATAGAATAGGGAACTAGAGAGAGGAAATGTGCGTCCGTCACTCGTGTGATTCAATGATGGAATGATTCTCACTGTGGAAGGCTCGCTATTTATATAAAAATGCTTGATTCTCATTGGATGATGATCCTCATTGGACAATAACATCAAGCTGATTCCAAATCTGGCCTCCGTTTACCAATCCGAGCCTTCGTTCGCCCGCTGGAGCTGTTTCTTGGGAAATTCTAACTCTGTCGTTTTTCGCCAATCTCCCAAATCTTAAATGGCGTCTCACATCTAAACGAAGACAGATATGAACAAGATTAAACGAGCTTTTAAACGAGCTATTGCACGACTTTCTACGATCACTAGAACCGAAATTGGAAGATCGGTGCCGGGGGGGGTCAGTGAAATTTGATGAAAAATGTTTTGGTGAAGGTCCCAGGTCGAAATTCCACACTTTGGAAAGTTTTCAAAATTTTACCCATACAAAGCCACTCTGACACTTAGGATTTTTTTCAGGTGAGCGAGCTCCGACCTAAAATCTTGTAACAGCTCTAACTTTTGAACGGCTGGTCCGATTGACTCGCAACAAAAAATGTCATCGAGCAGTTTTGTCTCCTCTTTCAAACGAGTAGCTGTAACACAAAATCCGTCCACTAGAACCAAAGTTAGAAGATCGCTGTCGGGGGAGGGGTCGGTGAAATTTGATGAAACAAACTTTGGTCAGGGTCCCAGGTCGAAATGCCGAACTTTGGAAAATTTTCAAAATTTTGTCCATACAAAGCCACTCTGACACTTAGGATTTTTTTAGGTGAGCTCCGACCTAAAATCTTGTAACAGCTCTAACTTTTGAACGGCTGGTCCGATTGACTCGCAACAAAAAATGTCATCGAGCAGTTTTGTCTCCTCTTTCAAACGAGTAGCTGTAACACAAAATCTGTCCACTAGAACCAAAGTTAAAAGACCGCTGTCGGGGGGGGGTCGGTGAAATTTGATGAAAAATGTTTTGGTGAAGGTCCCAGGTCGAAATGACACACTTTGGAAAATTTTCAAAATTTTACCCATACAAAGTCACTCTAACACTTAGGATTTTTTCAGGTGAGCTACGACATTCCACCCTCCCAACCTGGCCGGCACACCACGCCAACCTGGAGAGCGCAGCACATACCACCTCGCGCTACGTCGGCCGGCCAGAGGGGGGGACGTCAGACACGAAGCAACACGACGGCACACCACGACCGACTCGGCTGACAGGAGGGGGGACGTCAGACTCGAAGCAACACGGCGGCTCACCACGACCGACTCGACTGACAAGGGGGGACATCAGCGACGGCAGCCATCTTGCGCTATCCAGAAGTGGAGTTTTACTTACTACTAATGTGCCCAAAAATACTGTCCATCAGTCGCTGAAACGTTGCACCAGCATTGCGCAATTCAAATTATGAATAAAAGAATACGTAGCTACCAAAAGGAGTTATAATGCAGGTCTTATCAACATCTAAAGGATTAATTGGTACTTGAAAATATCCCTTTAGCAGGTTCAATTTTGAGAATACTTTCGCTCCTTTTAATGAAGCCATGATGTCTTGTTAGGGAGTTTATTAGGTAGGATAATGGGAGTGGATAATGGTCAGGAGTCGTGTTCAAGTTTAGTCTACGATAGTCGCCACAAGGTCGCCATGAACCATCGCCTTTCGGAACCATATGTAAAGGAGAGCTGCAAGGACTGCAGTAGTAAGAAAACGGCGAACACTCGACCGGCGCCCCCCCCCTCTGGAACGACAGAGTGTCGTGGTCGGCCGCCGTAGTGCTTCGAGTCTGACTCCTCCCCCCTCTGGAACGACAGTGTCGTGGTGTGCCGGCCAAGTGGGTCCGAAAGGTTCGCTGACGTCCCCCCCCTCTGAAACGACAGAGTGTCGTGGTGGACTTGGGCGACCGCCATGATTTGTCTTGAGGCTATAGTGTGCGATGTTTTTCGTGCAATCTGCTGAATGTTGGGTTGAAAATGGGCTGTTTCGAGTGGAAGGAGTGCTCGGATGTGAAAACGGAGGCCAGATTCGAATTCAGCGTGAAATTCTGCATCGGTATGGTGAATTTGAACGCAATCGGAGAGAAACATTTTCTCTCCGAGAAAAAATAGCTCGTTTGAAAGCTAAGAGTGAGAAAAATTCACTGAAAGAATCGGCTTGTTCATATCTGTCTTCGTTTAGATGTGAGACACCATTTAAGATTTTGGGACATTGGCGAAAAACGACAGAGTTAGAATTTTGGACGTTTTCGGCTGTAGCTTCAAAACGAAGCATCGGAGAGCAAAACGGATTTCAGATTTGGAATCAGCTTGATGTTATTGTCCAATGAGCATCATCATCCAATGAGAATCAAGCATTTCTATATAAATAGCGAGCCTTCCACAGTGAGAATCATTCCATCGTTGAATCGCACGAGTGACGGACGCACATTTTCTCTCTCTATTCTATTATCCAACTAAAATGGTAAGTCGCTACTTTCCTCCCTCTCCTCCCTTGAACGTAAACTTAATACAATCTTTTTCATTTTCAGGCATCTACTCCATCTGCTGCACTAGTAGGACAAAATGGCGATCAAACGTTACAAGGTTCGCTACGGTCAGATCATCTACAACTGAGGCCAGTGGAAGAAACAACCAAGGTACATAATCCTACACCGCTACAGCGTAAATTTAAACAAGTCTTGCGTTATGACGATCGTAGCGTAGTACTCCAAACGGGAATGCTCCCTTCCACGGATGTCAAGATAATGCACAATCAGTATGGGGACTACATACTGATCCCCGTGAGTCCGAACATTCGCCGCCAACTGGATATTATTGAGGAGTACGTGACATTAAATATGGACATTCCTACTTCTCTTGCTCAAGAGTGGAAGGCGAGAGATGACAAGGATGCTCCCTATAGAAAGATTTGGGATGGTAATCACATTTGCCTACCGGTATCACATTGGTGTAGTTATTATAAGAAGGATGGAGATCAATCAATACCCATCAGATGTGATGAGCTCGGAGAAGGTACTTGGGATATCCTTTTCAAAGTGAATGGGCTATATTATGATCGACACAAGGATGATAAAATAGCCTCGCTCTCCATGCATATGGAATCCATCCTATATATTCCAAAACCACCCAACGTGGATGACATAATTGATCAAATCCTTAACAGCAGTGGTACGAAGCGCAAGTCGGAGAAGAATGCTGCCTCAAAACGCAAATCAAAGAAGGAGAATTACTAGTCCTTTCCTAACTCTACCCTATGACAATTCGCTTATGTGCTTTGAGTGTCGTAGACGTGGTCTTATTAGATACATTTTACTTCTTCGTTGCCATCATATCATTTGTGTATTTTGTCGTGAAAAGCATCGATGTAATTCTTCATTTTGTAATATGTTATAGAACGTTTCCTTAGATGGGTAAATTTCCGTTTTAGGCTTCTATCATCATTTTTATGGATTGTGAGGGTGAACCTGTACAGGAACGCAGTGCTATTGCTATGAACAATTGGACATATCAGATTGTTAGTGTCTATCATCAACATGCCAACCGCGATCCCAATGTTGATCAATGGGGGAGAAAACACATTCATGGACTTAATCTGAAATATTTGCAAGACTATGGCTTTTCTTGTGAGAGTGCTCTTCTTATTGACTTTAAACGATGGTTAGCTGCTTTCAATGTTATACGCATCTTTTGTAATAATCCTGGTAAGGAGAGGAAAGTATTTCCCAATCTAATCATTGATGATATTTTGCTCCCGCCTTGGGATAGTAGAGTGAATCAACACTACCATGAAGTCACGAAACGTTTTAAGGATTTGTGTGTTCCTATTTTGTCTGTTCGTTGTAGTAGCTACGTTCATAACCAATGCTTCTTTCCTCCTTACCTCAACACTGCCAAAGTCCTGTATGGTTATCATTGCTCGCTGTATGATAGTTACCAGCTGTATCTATTTTATCTGTTTCAAACCATTGATTTATAATGCATGCTTGTTACAGTTATTCAATAAATGTTACTATGAGAAGAGTTGTTTTCATGCAATGGATGGGTTACATAAACGGCGATCATGTCTTTCTCAAACGACTGCGGAACATTACATTTTCATAGGCAAAGTTTAAAAGGAGCTGTTCAAGATTATGTGATAAATTTTCATAAAGATGAGACCGACATCGAAGCAGTGTTCGATGATGCTAGCACTCTATTTCAAGAGTTAATGAATACATTCTCTGATAGCATTGTCATGGCGCGATTAGTTGCGAAAATTAAATTTAGTCATTTTGGAAAGGAAGAAGTGGAAAGTCGCTCTTTCCATTTTGCTTCTTATTCAATGGAAGTGGTAGATCACCCCGAAGAATTTTTTAAAAGACATATGATAAAAATTGCTGAACGTCTTAACGCATTTAACCATCATGGTAGCAGTCTAGTGATTGAAGCGATTTCAGATATTCACATTCAACTTTCTATAAAGAAAAATTGAAAATGCAGTGGTACTTGATTGTAGCACAACTGGTTTTCGAGCTATGTCTGCTCACTCTCGAAGTATATTCCTTCTGTACATGCGTCTATTATTTAGAAAAGGCTAGCAAATTCATATCTTCAAAAAGACTTGCTATAGACATCAGTAACGGTGAAACTATGTGTTGCGATGTATGTAAGCGACAGGATGGAAATGAAAAGCGCATCTTCAAGAGATGTAAGCATGCTTTTTGTCAACGCTGTTTCATACGTAATTGCATTCAACTTTGCAAATGTAACCACTGTGATATTGCTCATTTCGAGTGTCACTTATGTCGCAATAGTTAGTACCTATGCAAATGTGGTAAAGATAGGTTTTAGCAAAGACTAACACGGAAAATGGCGAAACGTAAAAGTCAAAAGTTTTCTTCAGCCATTCAAGCTCTCCGACGAATGAAAGCAAATCAGCGATACAATGCTATACGACATGCTAACGATAAATTCATTCGTGAAATTATTTCTCATGTCAGAAAGTTGAGGACGAAGAAATTAGCGCCAAAACAACGAAAGTTACTTAAGCAATATGCCACAAAATTGCGTTTTATCTCCAATCCTAAAGTCACCCTTCAAAGAAAGAGGAAAACTCTAACACAAAAGGGCGGTTTTCTTTCAGCAGTACTTCCAATGTTAGCTCCTGTCGTGGGCAACCTATTGGGTAATATCTTTGGCTCTAAGCGTTAATTATGCAAATGTTGAATCTCAAAGTATTAAAATGGATTTCAGACTTCAATGTGATAAAGTTCTGACTGTATCAGGTCCATCTCATGCAGGTAAAACTGTTTTCACGCTGAATTTATTGGATAAAAGAAGGGAGTTGTTTAAGGAACCTATCAATCGAGTGATTTGGTGTTATGGTATTTATCAACCGTCGCTGTTTCAGGAATTGCAAAGTCGCAACTTTATTCGACATGAAGGAATTGTTCCAGTGGATAAACTTCAGTCTAATGATGGTGTTGTATTGGATGATTTATTAAAAGAAAGTAAGAATTCAAAAGATGTTACAGATATGTTCACTCGCGCAGCACATCATAAAAGGTGCTTTATCATCTATATCACACAAACTTTGTTTCCTGATGGAAAAGAAGCTCGTACACGAAACCTAAATACACACTATTATGCTATTTTCAAGAATCCGCGAGATAAAAGTCAATTTGAAATTTTAGCGCGACAAGTTGCACCCAGAGGATCAAAAGCCTTAATTGAAATTTTTCAAGCAGCTACTGAAAAACCATACGGTTACTTATTCATTGACTTTACGCAAGAGTGTCCGGAAGAATTTAGATTTCGAAGTGATATTTTGAAAACTCCCATGATTATCTACAAACTATGAGTTCTTATTCTCGCATGATTGTTATTCCTCAGGATGAATATGTACAATTGACTGCCATGCAGCAAGTAAAGCAACCTCTTGCAAATCAAATGTATAGGAAAGAAATAGATTATCAGCAAAATGTTCACTTCAAAGATCCACATAGTGCTGTATTATTACAATCGGAAACTGTTGAGCAATTGAAAAACTTGAAGAATAAGATGCGTGACTCTGTATCGACTGCTACACATTTAGCATCTCGCGCACATGCCATATCTCTTTTCAACAGTATTGAACCCCATCTCAATGTAAATGATAGAGGAGAAATCATTACAGATGAAAATAAAGTGATTGATGCTTCACGTTATGAAGACTTGATTCAGTATGCGACACGTAGAAAGCGCCGTCAGGGCTATGTTCCACCTGGTTGGTCATACTTTCTTAAACTATTGAAAAAACATAATGTACCAAAATTTGCTTTGAATAATGAGACATTGAAAGAACTTGATTCAACAGTGGCTACTGCTCCAATGCTTCAGGCGATGAAAATGCCAACAAATTGGTTTAAGACGTCACCTGCTACATCCCCTCCCACACTCACTAAGCAAACAAGAGGAAGAACTCGACGTAGATCTACATCGCCACTAAAACTAGTAAAAGGAAAACGTAAAACAGCTCCTCCCAGGAAATACATGTTCTCAGACTATTAATATGAAGCAGATGTGTTGCTTGCCATGTAATGAGCCGCCAGAGGTGAATGTCGTTGTCACTTGCACTTGCTGCGCCAGCTCTCACAATGAAACCCCTAAGCAATGTGAACACGATCGCAAAACCGCTAAAGCTAAATGCTGCAGTTGTTGTAAATGTAGAAAGGCAAGAAAACAAAAAGATGAGAAGGAGGAAAAAGAGTCAGTCGTCATCGACTGAACGTTTGAAGTCAATCTATTATGATGTAAAACATCCGGCAGGATTTGCATCTATCAAGAAATTATCAAAAGCGAGTGGTCTTCCACAATCACAAGTGAAACGATGGTTAAAGGGTCAGGCTACCTATACACTCCACAAACAAGCGAAAAAGAAGTACCGCACCCGCCATTATATTGTTCATGACATCGATGAACAGTGGCAAGCAGATTTGTGCGATGTTGCCTCCATTTCAAAACATAACTCGGGCAATAATTTTATTTTAACCGTCATTGATATTTTCTCGCGTTATGCGTGGGCTCAACCTTTAAAAACTAAAGAAGGGAAAGGAGTAGCAAAAGCATTCCAAACAATTTTTCGAGAAGGTCGCATTCCAAAAAGAATTCAGAGTGATCAAGGAAAAGAGTTTGAAAATCAGCATGTGAGAAGATTATTTGAGAGGCATGACATTGAGTTGTTTAGTGTAAAGAGTGCTTATAAAGCTGCACTCGTTGAACGTTTTAATCGCACATTAAAAAATCGCTTGTGGCGACATTTTACTGCCAACTTGACACAAAATTGGACAAAGGTTCTACAAGATACACTCCATGCCTAAAATCACTCTATCCATCGTTCTATTGGACTCAGACCAGTAGATGTAAATGCTGACAATGTAGATAAAGTGCGCGAATCATTCCAACGTAAACGCACTCATGTGAAAAGTGATGTGAAAATTGGTGATAAAGTTCGTATCTCAAAAGTGAAGAGTGTTTTTGCTAAAGGGTACCCTCCGAATTGGACAGAGGAGGTATTTACAGTATCAAGGATTAATCAAAAAGACTCTCCTACCACCTACAAGTTGAAAGATTACGATAATGAAGAAATTGAGGGTAGCTTTTACCGCGATGAGATTGAGGTAGTCACTGAAAGTGAAACATATTTGGTAGAGAAAATCATTCGATGTAAAAAACGACAAGGTGAAGAATGGTGTCTTGTTAAATGGACTGGTTATCCTTCAAGTATGAGCTCTTGGATGTGTCGTGCCGACATCTTTCATCTAAGTGATCGACAGTGATTCATGCAAAGTTGTAACTAACAATGTTTAGGGTTTGAGCTATGAATCCAACTGCCTCATTTTATTCACGACCCTCCTATGTAAGTGGTGGAGGACAAATTTAAAGCGGCGCTCGCCGCCAACGTGGAGGTAGGATACTTGGTGCACTGAAGTCTGTTGTAGCACCTCTCATATCCACCGTCTGTAGATCTTTAAAACGAAATGTTTTAAGTAATGCCGTTGGCTTTGCTGGTGATGTTGCTAGTGATCTTTCCAGAGGTAGAAGTTTTAAGAGCAGTTTGTTGAATCGTGGGAAGGAACGCGGTTTAAAAACATTGAAGCAGACCTTTGCTGGTGTTACTCAAGGAAAGAAATCACCTAAACGAATGAATAAAGGAAGGAGGAAACATCGCGGAGCTGGTAAGGTGCGATCTTCAGTCAAAAGGCATTCACGCAAACGTCGCAGAGGCTCTAATCATTCATCAGGCGCTAAACGACGACGCTGCTATAACTTCTAATCATGGAGTGTAAAACTTCCGGGTTTTGTTTGTTTGATCAACAAGCCATACAGACAGATATTCTTAGTTCAAGTATTGTAGATTATCATCCTCGAACAGCTGAGAATGCTGGCCCCATTGAATTTGTTATTCCTGGTGGTAGTGATGACTACATAGATTTGAGTTATGCGATGGTTGATTTGAGGTTTAGAATTCAGCAAGCAGATGGAACTGCTATTGACGATACACATAAAGTTGGACTGAACAATTTACCATTGACTACATTACTTCGCGATGTTTCTCTAACGATTGGAGAGCAGCAGGTGGAAGGTGGTCAAAGCGATTATTCCTATAAATCATATTTCAATCATGTATCACAGTTTCATCCAGCAGCACAAAAAGTCATATGGAAGCCATGGGATGGTACAGAGATGAAGCAGGAAAATTTGATGCTGAAACAAACAGTGGCTTTGTAAAGCGATCTGCTATGATTAAAGATAGTAAAGTATGTCAGCTATATGGTCCGCTGAATTTAGACTTCTTTGGACAGTCAAAGCTTTTACTCTGTAATACCAGCATGAGACTCAAGCTGACATTGAATAAGCCTGAATTTGCGCTGAATGCATTTGCTAAAGTTGACAATTTTAGAATTCATGTGGAAGATATTGCACTTTACATTCGTCGAGTAGTACCGAATCCAAGTGTCATTAGAGGACATGCTGAAGGTTTTAACCGCCAAAATGCCATTTACCCCATTCAGCATACAAAGCTTCTCACCTTTACAATTCCGAAAGATCAAAAGAGTTTCATGAAAGATGGCCTCTTTCCATCGGAAGCACGGAAGCTCCTCATGGTGGCAATGGTTGAAAATGATGCATTTAATGGTAATATAAAGAAGAATCCTTTCAATTTTAAACACAATCAGTTAAGTGAAATTGCTTTACGTGTAAATGGTGTCAGTCATCCTGGTCCACCCTACAAACCAGATTTTGCTTCGGATCAATTTATGCGCAGTTATGTTGATTTTATGGATGTCTTTGGCTTTTACAATACGGATGATACCAACGGACTGACTATGAAAGAGTTTAAGAGTGGATATACTATTTATGCATTTGATTTGACTGCTGACAGCGATATTAGTGCACCCCATCGTCAAGCGAACGTGCCTCATAATATTCGTTTGGATTTGACGTTCAAAAGAACACTACCTGAGACGATCAATGTATTAATTTATGCAGTCTTCGATTCAAATATTGAAATTACAAAGTATCGTGACGTGATTCTTCAGTATAATCGTTAATGAGTTGGTTCACTGCTGACGATATTAAGACTAAAGTGCAGCGTAATGCAGACGAAGCGACGTTGAAAGCTTTCGATAATGTCTATTCACTCGATACCTTACCACCTGCAGTAAATCACTATCCCATCTTTATTGTGCTAAACACTCATTCGCAGAATTTAGGCGGTGAGCATTGGAAAGCGATCTTTATTGGAGAAGACCGACGTGGTGAACTATTTGACTCTCTTGCTCAACCTCCAAATATACCAACACAGCAATGGTTGAGAAAACATACGCGTCAATATCAACGAAATGAACGCATACTACAACATCCACTTTCATCAACGTGTGGTGCTTTTGTACTGTACTTCATCTTAAAACGTTTACATGTATCTCGATTTGCATCTATTATTCAAAACTTTTCATGTAATCCATCCTCTAATGAAAAATTGATTTGTAAGTTCTATCATGATTTGAAATAAAAACATCATGTTGGAAAAAATTGTTTTTTATTTTACAATCCGCTGGGTACGTACATACTCAATGAGATAGTCTAGGATCACATTTGCTTGTACATGAGATTTTAGTCCAGTAATGATCACTTTACTATTATGAAAGATTGCCACATGCACAGGTAACCAACAACTAATGAGAGCTGCAGGAAAAAGTTCGGGTTCATAACACAAATTGTAACTGCTGGTACGAATCTTCAAAAATGATACACTTTCACTCAATTGAGTAGAGATCACCATATTGTCCACAGTCAGATTCGACATCACACACCTCTCCCTCTTCCATATCCGACGTAGTAGTCTCTGTAGCTCTAAGCGCATTGACTGCGCCGATGAATGAGAAAGGGCGCCGAGAATCTGTACAGTCCCATTTGGGAAGAGTTGAAGATTCCGTGAATTGTTCACCTTCACCACTAACATTTCAGGTCGGTCCGGGTAATACTTGCTGTTTGGAAGGTGTTGGTGTAATGTTGTGAGATCGATTTTGGTGTAGAGTCTGAAGCGACGGAGAATGTTGACGATGGTGTAGCGATGGCGCTTCATGATGAAAGAATGAGTAAATTGAGCGATGTACCTTCCTTTTATACTTTTCCCAACTACCTTGATGAAATGTGAAGTTAGTATGGAGTTGGGAATGATAGAGTTGAATTCGCCGATTGTTGACGCGCAGCCAGATGCGATTTCCAATACGTGAATGTCTTTTCATATAGAAGTATTTCAAATCCTTCATGATATGATGTAGAGATTGAAAATGACGATAAGATAAAGCAAACTCTCTTCTCACATTTCCAGTTGAATCTTTGAAATAGACGTTTCGATCATGATCCGTTTCAATACGTTGTAGGGAATCTAATTTCCAACTCATGGTGCGTGATAGTCATGTCTGATTAAGATTTGCATAGTAGAGCGATGAACTCACGACGAATAAATGTCATGATGGAGCGATGTATGTATCTTCTATACTTCTCCCAATTGTATTTGCGAAATGAGAAACAGTTTGCGGAATGAGAATGGTAGATTTAAATTTCATTTCTGTAATGTTGAAGCCAAACTTGATCACCCAAGGAGATGAATCTTAATGTTTCAAAATATTCCAAATCCCTCATGATATCATTGAGGTTGACAAATTGTCGCCATGTTAATGTAATACCTCTTGATGTATGACCATGAGAATTTTTGAAGTGTACGTTTCCATCACGATCAACTCTGATATATTGTAGAGAATCCAAAATCCAAGTCTTCATGATGTTATGCAAAGTCGCAGATCAGCAATATAAAAATGTCGTTTTATCATATTTTGCTTAGCAATGCGGCTACAAAGAGATTTGCTAGTAATCGAGCCGCACTCTTTTCTACTCCCATTGATCATGCACAACAGCTAAATGGAAATTGGGAAGTGGGTGTCACTCAACTTGTTTATAGCAACTGTGTCTATACTTTTGATCATGAGGTGATGACTATTAATATCAGACGCACAGCTGCTTACCAATGTGAAAAGGGCTGTCGAGTATACATTCCACAGTGGCCAAAGAAAGATCTCTTATCATGTAAAAAGTTGATATATGATTTCTTGAATAAAGCGTGTAAACATATTGTCCAATTTACCCCGCACAATGATGATCATAATTATGTACATCATGTAGTTGATAAAGATTGGATTGTTGGTTTAAGTCCAAGTTTAAGAAATGATTTAGGTTACCTCGCTAGCGCCTTAACAAGCTATGATAATTTTAACGTTAATTACCACATAAGTGGTCATAAACAGTTAATATATCGAGAGGAAGCTTATTATGTAGATCTTATTCCAAAAAATGAGAAGACGTTGGTGAAGAAGATTGTGATTAAGCCAAGAAAGACAAATATGATTCCTGAAACATTATTGAAGAAATTTAATTATCTCCTTCGAGTTGATGGCAAACAAGTGGCAACATTGACTTATATCAAATCATCTAATCATATTGCAATAAGTAAATTAAATGATGATGATCTAGTATTAGTTTGTTCAAAAGATTTTCATCAGTTCTTACGACATCGTTCTGCAGCTGTTCATGGAAAATCTGATATGCAACATTTACCATGTGAAAGGCCAAATCAATTTGATACAGAATGGGCCGTATCTTTATACAGAAAGTGTGTAGAGCCTTTCGGTGGTATCTTACATGAAACAAGAGTGTTGATGCCTCGCATTATTACTTCGGTTAAATTGGTTGTAGATTATTTAAATGAAGTGATTAATGAGCAACATATTTCATTTTCTGAAAAAGAAGGTGTTTTGTCTCTCACTATAAGTGGAAAAGGTATTGAACTAATTATGGATAAAACTCTAATGGACATTTTGGGTTTTGATCAAAATATCTTTAAAAGTGGTACTGTAACCAAAGCTAGCGCGGACATGCCGCTATCGCGTCGTATTAACTATTTTCAGATATATTCCAATATTGGTGAAGATGTACGTGTGGGAGATGTTGAAGCTCCATTGCTAGCAATGATACCATACCAGCCAAAAAGCTGCAGTATTTTATCTGAGCATACTTTCAAGAAAGTGCATTATACAAAGCTGAAATCAAACTACATCCCACAAATTGATATTGCCATTTATGACGATGCTGGTGCGTTGATTCTTTTTCATAAAGATGCTGTGACAAGTATTACACTCCATTTCCGAATGAAGAGTTAATGCAAAAGTATGCTATTATATTTTTCCAATGTGAATAATATGGAAAGTGAAAATAAGGACTCGTTTCTAATCTACTTGCCCAGTAATGCTTCTATGAATAAATTTCCCAAAAATAAACCATCAGACTATCGAGTAGAATTAAATCGCCCACTACATTTAGAAGGTGAATGGGAGGTTGTCGTTTCTAGTATTTGCTATGATAGCAATATTCAGAATGTGAATGATTTGGAAGAAATGATATTGACTCCTCGCACCCATGATGGAATAACGATGAATAATGCATTCCAGTTCCCATACAATTTAACATCAGATGGAAAGTGGAACTATGAATGGATTCAGATAAAATCAGATTCTTATGAACCATTTGGGAATGAGAAAATTATTAAGGCATTCAACAGTGGTAATACTTCCATCATGAAGAATAATGATCAGAAAGTTTATGAGTTTACTATCTATCATTGGAGTGGGAGACAGTTCCTTCGCTTTCATTCTTTTACTAAAGGTCTTACACTGAGGTTGGATAATGAATTCTATCCGCATCTCGGTTTTGGCCATGGACTACATCTAACATCAATTGCTACTGCAAATGTTAAAAAAGTTTATTCAAATCCAATCAACAAATTTCATTATAGATTTAAAATATTTGATGAAGATATTGTAGAATGCGAAGAACGCTTCATTTTGAAAAAGCGTGGTGTTCAACCTTTATCACTTATTGAGTTAGTAAAACGATGGAATGAGACTGTGGGTAAGAAGTATGGAGAGACAATTATGGCGGACAAAAATAAGTTGATCATTCAGAAATATAATGACAAACTTACAGTTTATTTCTCTCCAACCTTGCGTCATTTTGTAAGACATTATACACCTATTATTGGAAGCGGTGTGGTGTATGCTTCTCATGAATATCACACTAAAGCTGATTCAGTTAATGATGAATGGTGGGTGGACATCTATGGCGATCGCATCAAGAAAATTTACCAGTCTTATGAAGAATCTAAAGTTGCTATCAATATAATGCCGCGTCTATATCATACAGTTGAAAGCTTCATTCATGTAGTAAATCCTTATATACAACAGAAGTTGAAGCATGTGATGAAAAGTAAATATGATGTAGAGACACACCACATTTCGTTTTCAATTGAAAATCAACGCGTTGTTCTGAAACTGGGTGATGACATTCAATGTCAATTGAGTAAAAATTTGAAAAAACTCTTTGGCTTTTCAATGCTACAAACTGTGTTTGCTGCTGCGCATACGATTGGTATAGAAACACCAATGACACTTGATAAACATGAACAGCACCTTTACATTCAAAGTGATTTGATTTTACCTATTTCTGTTGGCGAGAAAAAAGAATACATTTTACGTGATTTCATTCATGATAACGACGCTTCATATGGAATAGTCGAGAAGATGTTTGAATCTATTTTCTATCATCCCGTCGTCAAACAAACTATACCCTCTATTGCTATCAAAATTACCAATGGTTTACAAGAGTGCATCCATGTGAAAGATACTAAATCCCTCGTAACTTTAGTGTTTCGGAAAACAAAGTGAAGTCATTGTGATATGTTTATTGAAATAAAAATATGTATATGAAAAAGTCTTTTCACAGATATAGGGGGAATGGGCTGACTGTAGGCATATATTCACAAGGAAGAAACGATCTCATGCGATACATAAAACAACCATGTATATCTACAAAAAGCAACATCAAAATACTGAGTTAAAGTTGATTATGTCAATACATCTCCTGAATGTGGTAGCGTGAGTTTTATTCTTTTGGGTGGAGGTATGTTTGTGTCAGGATGTCCATGTGGAAGAGATGTGTTATGTCCTATCCAACACCTCTTATCCTCCCATGCTGAAAGTGCTCGTTTCTTGAACGTGTACGTTTTCACAGTATGAACTTGAGATTTTAAGATTGTCATATTGACAAACGTTATAGTTTTATTTTTATAGGCCTTCTTATAGGACCGACGTTTCATTTTATGAACAATGGATTTTGATATACCTTTAGCACGCTTAATACTATCTGCACATTCTTTGAATTTCATGGAATACATTTTAGGACGGAGGAGAATCATTTCATCTATTTCCTTTCCTGCTGTTTCGTCCTTAAAACAACCAAGTTTGGCTTTATTCTGTATCGAATAGAGTGGATGAGTGGGATTGTAGTTAGATGTATCGAAATATTTTTCTAATGACGTGCCTACTTCATTAAAATTTAAATCTTTTTGAGTGGTAATTCCTAAAAAGAAACTATCTGTATCACCACCCAGCAAGCGAACCTCTTTTACGAGAGGGCATGGTTTTAATATTTTGTAGAAGAGTTGATACATTTCAAGCTTGGAATAATCTAAAACGGCTTGCCCAATATAGATGGGTTTGCACAACTCAACTTCTGATTTAATCATTTTAACACCTACAAGATCCTCATCGATGATGTCTCTATCAATGAAAAGAGGTGATGAGGTCAATTTGTGATATTTTTGTTCATCAACGACTAGTTTGTAATTCATACGTTTTCTAACATCCTCCATGGTCTTTCCGAATAGACTGTTATTCTTATATTTATAAAAATCCTTTTCAAAATTATTTTGGGCGAGTGCACGTTTTTGACTGTTACTATCTATGTAGGGTTTGAGGAAGGCTTTCTGTCTAAATTTGATAATGCGGTGAACTGACTTTAGAAGCATGCCCATTTCTAAATAGAATTTTAATATGCAGAAGTGTACGAGATAATTTTTCTTATCATATTGGGTGAGTAAAAGTTTGCGGCATGGTTTGTACCTTGGCTGTCCACACTCTGTTAAGTTATTATGAAATTGTGACATGAATGGTGAAAACATATCTTCAGTCACTTCACCAGATTTAGGTGCGAGTGGGAAATCAGCAGTTTTATTTTTAATGCTATTTGGATAAATCAAATCCACTTCAAAATAATATCCCCAATCACCTTCATCTGGAATCTTCAGTATGTTTGAAGGGTTGGAGTAATACTCAAGCTCATCTTGATTTAACCAACTAAACTCGGAATGAGGTAGTGGTTTAGACAGTCAACTGCCATATAAATTATTTTGGTCATAGTACTTTAGGTGGATATGATCATCACCTACTGTTTCAGATTTTATATGATGTTTATTTACAAATGTGAGACCACCGCGTATTCCGCGCTCAAATATATTATACATCTCCGGGTCTTGTAAGAGATTAATGGTCTCACCAGTCATTTTAAAGGCTGATTTAAAGGACATGGCTGGTAGACTGACAAAGTGGACAGGATCTAATTTGTCTTCTTCTAATGCCACTCGTCGAAATTCCTGAAAGACATCAGCCAGCAAAATGACATCTAATTCTAAGTAAGCGATCATATAATCGCCAAACGTTTTACAATTAAATTTTAACCATGCCTCTTGAGCATGTTCATAGTCCTCTACTGGACAATCTTCACCAGTCAAATCGTTTTTGAATTTGTCAATGGAAGGAAGGGTTGTTTCATTTAGTTTAGACATTGAGCTAAAATACGCATAAGGAAAGACTCCTTTGCGAGTGATTATTTCATCCGTTAAGTTTGGATAGTGTTTCTTCAAAGTTTGACTATGGGGAAGAAACTTGAGATTACGAACGAGAGAAGCTAGTGACGCTGACATGAATTGAAATGAATCTAAAAATTTTATTTCGAAGAAGACTGTCTTATTTTCTTTAGTTTTATCTACTGGTACTTTTGCTGTCATTGCCATGAATTTTTCTCTCGTTTGTGCTATAACATTGAACTGCCACGATTTCATCTGGCTCAACCCTCCTTTTATGAGCATATGACTGTCATAGCCCTTAAAGTTATGAAAAATGACGGGTAGTACACGACGTCTCAACCTAAGTGAAAAGTTACATTTGGAGCAGAGTGCGTTTCTAAATTTACCAGTGATGTGATCATGATCACGCACTTTCTTAATTTTATCGTCATCAAACGTTTTATGACATTTAGGGCACGATGTGCAATTTTCAAATTTCTGTTTGTCTTCATCTGACATATGTAGTGACTTACGCTGCAATTGGGAATCATATGATTGTTGAAATTTAGCAGCTTTATCGAGAAATTCTAGAAATTTTGAAATACAATCTTCACCTTGCCAAGTATACATTTTGTTTTGTCTATTCCTAAAGTGATCATGCCATACTTCATAGCAGGATATGGCTGCTGGCTTGTGGATGATATCATCAATGTAGCATTCTATGTCTGCGTAAATGACACGCAGGGGACTTAATTCGTCACCATTATCCCTATGTGAAAATATTTTATCTTTGGGCATGCGTTCCATTTGTAATTTACCTCGCTTGCACCATTCATAGTGAGTTTCAAATTTATCTTTACTCCAAAAGGAGCGGATGCAGCGGTCGCATACAAAATGTTCACCTCTTTTAGAGTGCCCCAAGTGAGTTTACAAGCGAGAGATTTTGGGAATACCACAGTAGTGCCATTCCTCGCTATCATCTTCTTTTACTAATATGAGGTTGACTACACGTTCACAACAAGTTGAACGTGAATTATAGCGGGCACCCTTCAACCCCTTCTCCCACACGTGAACGACAATTTTAATCTTATTATGTTTTTCGAACGTTTCTACATCTTTGATTTTCATGTTGTTACTATCACAACCTTCAAAGTCTAGTTCATCCTCCCACTGTCTATAGCTATAGGTATGATTTCGATTCGCGTTGATATCATTATAGTGAAGGATGGATAGGACTGCATATTTGAAACACTGTGATTTACAATCGACATTGATGACAGCTTTCTTATTATACAACGTTTTTGGTAGTTTAAATGTACCTCGAGCTGCATGACTTTCTAATAGTGAAATTTTGAATATGGCTGAGTCCACACCATCAAAAATGAGAGCGCTGTCGCGTTGATTGAATTTATCTACATTTGATTTTAAACATTGAATGTGAAAATTTAGCCAAGACTCGCAGTCTACAACTTCGGTTGCGGAAGAGGAAGGAACATGAAACTGTATTCTCTCCGTCACTTGACCCGTTTGAAAATCTATTTTAATACATTTTAGTTTAAGGTAGATGAGCGCCTTCATTCTAAAATTGTCTAAATTGTTGAAGAGCGCTTCGATAATGTTAGAATTTTGAAGGAGCCACTCAGGAAAATCTACTATTTGAGTATTGGACTCCATGCAGTAGTCGCGTACTAAATTATTATGTGAAACATTAATGAGGGAGATGGTAGAGGTACCGTTGGTGTAGTGATCATTTGCATGCGTGTGTTGAAGTCTGTGCGAAGATCGCTGAAAGTGACTATCAAAAGAAAGAGGGCACAAATCGCAAGGAAAGGAGATGTCATCGTCAGAATCAACTTCACCTCCGGAGATTGACGCCGCTTTGCGTTGACACACACGTTGTTTGATGTGTCGAAGGAGACTGTGCTTCCTTACAAACATATGTCCGCAGTCGGCACATTCCCACTCGTTGCCTTGTCGCGAGAGTCCTGAGCTGGAACTCACATCACCTGAAAGAGAAATCATTCTATCATCTCTGTTCAAGTCTCAGTGTATTGTTACAACCTACCTTGACTCAACGACTCTAAACTTTCCTCGAGAAGGGAGGGCGTTGGTGATGAAGTTGATGGCTGAAATTGAGGAAGATGCTATTAACCACACGTTTGACGGAGATGAGTGAAGAAATTTTCAACTTACCATTTCAACGAAATCGAGTTTAAGGTTGATACTTCAACAAGATAGAGATCTCACGAGAGAGCAGTTCACTTGTACGCCTCAAATATAGAATTCGTCAGAGAACACTTCACTTATATGTCACAAAGACAGAGTGAAATGACACGAATGTCACTTTACATATATACTTTAATATTCATCATTCATTGGCTGTTCATTCTGATTGGTTGCTTGCTGATACTTAAGAATTAGAAAACATTTCAAAGTTATTATTCGCAGTCAACATGACAAGCCCTCCGACAACACCAAACACAAAATTCTCTTCTCCATCCTCAACACCAAACGCTCCAACGAAGGTAGAGAAGGTGTTATTACCAGCGGACAACGAAGAGAGTGTATGTGAGAAGGAGTGTCCCGACTTAACAGGCGTGAGGTGGAAGTATCTCCAGTACGATACTGACGATGTGATGGAGATCACCAGCACCAAATTCCTCCACCAATTATGGGAGTGGTAAACCCCTAACTCCCAGCCACGAACTATGGCGGAGTGGGAGTATATTGACAAAGTGAGGCTCGCAGTGGAAGAGCGATTAAAGCAACTGAACTGTTTTTGTTATCTATGTGAAGCCAGACTCTGGGACGATATTGACGATGAAGACCTTTTGAAATACATGCCATAATAAATTTTTATTTCGTATTATCTTTGCTTTCATACTGACTTACTTGAACGGGGCTTCAGTGGATGATTTAACCATGTATACTTTTTCATTTGGAAATAGTAGCACGCTTAGTCTAACTTGTAAATCTTAAAACATTTCATATGGGCGATGATGATAGATGAAATAGTGTCAAATAAAATTAAGATAGCTTACACTTCTGATACAGGGATAGCAATCGACTGCGTTCCATATGTAAAGAGCTTGTTAGACTACGGATGGGCTTAAGTGGATGATTTAACCATGTATACTTTTTCATTTGGAAATAGTAGCACGCTTAGTCTAACTTGTAAATCTTAAAACATTTCATATGGACGATGATGATAGATGAAATAGTGTCAAATAAAATTAAGATAGCTTACACTTCTGATACAGGGATAGCAATCGACTGCGATCCATGTGTAAAGACCTTGTTAGACTACGGAAGAGAGAAGTGTGTTATGTTGCGTGTGGCGCGTGAGTGTCCTCCCATTTCATTCCATTCATCAATTCGTCTCATTGATAGAGACAGGTAGAACTCATGGTTCTCATAACGTATGCAATGGAAAGTTTTAGGCAACCTTCGACAGTTGGCTAAATGTCGCCCTGGCGCGAATGCATACTACGTTGAGACAGAGGCAATCACTTGCAAACATGACGCAGAGAGGTTTAACAAGATTGACCATTGCCGAATGTCCCTTGCGGTATACATAGCTACGGGTTTCACCGCCGCCCTTTTACAGGAACGCCCGTCGAAAGGAAGTATTACACCGAACTTCATTTGCAACGTTCAAGTTGACTGATAGCAGATTCAACTTAATGATAGTATTCGCCAGTCCGAAGACTGCCCAGGGCAAACCGCGAGGAGGTTCTATCATGTCTTGCCCCATGGTGGCCCTTAAGAGAGCCGATGGTTCGTTCTCGGGGTGTGAATTTGACTATTGGCTGGAATAGTCAATGGGTATGACGGTTAGGTTGTCATAGACCCTATACCGCCGAGCACTAGACGAAATGACTTGCTAAGTCTTATTAAGTCTGATCAGATTCTTGCAAAGTCTGATCAGAACTTATTTTATTTAAGATCTTACATTTCCTGACCAGAAAGTACCAGACTTACTAAGTCTTATATTTTGCAAAATAAGATCTTTTCAGATCTTACCAGCTGATAATTGAAATTAATAAAAGTGAACTGAAATTTCAAACTTGAAGTCCGATTACAGTGCGAAGATCAGGCGATATCAATGGTTTTAGTTGTTAAATGATCTTGCTGGAACATCAGTGCACTGAATATATGTAGACAAACGCAAAATATACGACTTTTTTCTACTTAAAAGATTTCTAAAAATTACAAATAAGATCTTATCAGATCTGATCAGATTTGCTAATAAGACTTAGCACGACTGGTACTTTCTGGTCAGAACTTGTAAGATTTCCTTAGTAAGATTAAGTAAGTCATTTCGTCTAGTGAGGTCGTACTGGTGCATCTGGCACCTTTCGGATGCGAGTGGTATTTGGAGTCCACACCCCATCCGTCCAAACAATCTTCTCGATCTTCCCCTTCTTATCATCCTCTTCATCCCACTCGTCGAGGATGACGAACTCGGGAATAGCGTTGTCTTCATCGATGAAGACGGGAATGTTGTCGGCAGATGTCGCTTCCATCGTGACTTCAAATTGAATGAGAAGTGCTACAATCTTCTGGCTTATATAGGGTTTTCAACAATGAATCAGAATGCTTCAGGGATAGCAATCGACTGCATAACGTTCAAGTTGACTGATAGCAGATTCAACTTAATGATAGTATTCGCCAGTCCGAAGACTGCCCAGGGCAAACCGCGTGGAGGTTCTATCATGTCTTGCCCCATGGTGGCCCTTAAGAGAGCCGGTGGTTCGTTCTCGGGAGTAACGTCATCTTACACCCTACCAATTCTACTGAGAGAGTCTTTGACTCTCTCTTTGGTAGCAGTGTCGACTTCCACACTAACTGGTACATGGCTAAAAAGTGGAATGTAGCGCCATTCCGTTGGATTGGCAGCAGTTGCTGTCATCGGATTGCCAATCCGAGCAAGATTATTATAAACTCTGTCTTGCTCCTCTAGCCTGACAAACTCCTCAAATAAATTTCGTGGCCTTAACTGCGGTCCGCGAGGAGAGCTGACTTGACTGTTCGGCGTCTGCATGATTGAAATGAAATGAAACGAGAGGCAGTGGTTTATATACCCCTCTAACGCGACGCAACGTTCAAGTTGACTGATAGCAGATTCAACTTAATGATAGTATTCGCCAGTCCGAAGACTGCCCAGGGCAAACCGCGTGGAGGTTCTATCATGTCTTGCCCCTAGGTGGCCCTTAAGAGAGCCGATGGTTCGTTCTCGCGAGTGTCGTGATGGGGTGGTGAAGGCGGGCAAAGATCTGCAATGAAAATGATATGTATTAGAATAGGATATACTATCTTATTTGCTTTTCACTTACCAAGTTAGCCATCCTTTGGCAGTCTCGCGCGCTTCCGAATAGAAAATTTGTGTAGGTGACCGCGCATTCGTAGGCTGGCGTGCAAACATTTTTTCGTCGGATGGCCATTATAGCAAATTATTGATTCGTCGAGGGTTTGATTTACCAATACTTCGCCGGCCAAATGATTATCCCGAATATGGATGTGAAACTCAAACAAACGATCCTCATTCACACGTTCCCACTCATCCCTCATGCGCTCCAACTTCTCATACGCCTGCCTCTCATCACCCCGCCGAGCCACAGTCCTCTCCAACTCAACATTCCTCGCTCTCAACACACTCATCTCCTTCATCATCTCCTCAAACTTCGCTTCTGCATCTCTCATTCTTCACTCCGCAGCATTCGCCCTCTTCTCACACTCATCATTCTTCTCTTCCAACTCTCGCGTCTTTTTCTTCAAATCAGTCACACTACGCCTCATTCTAATATTTTCATCCGCTACCTCCTTCGACTTCAGTTCCTTCTTTTTCAACTCATCCAACTCCTTCACGACTTCATCCTTCACTTTCTTCAAACTCTCATACTTATTCACCAACAAATCATGCGGCATCTGCTGCGAAACATGCCTCTTCTCTTCATCCTTCAACCACCTCGCCGACTGCACAAGAATCCCACCACTCTTCACTTTTGGGGAAGATGAGCTCTTCGGGGGGGTCGGTGATGACAATGTTTGACACCTCCGACGACGAAGAGCTCAACTTCCTCACACGCTTCCTCACACATCATCCTCATCATCACTCTCAAGCACTCTCTTTCGCTCAATCTCACCCTCCAACGACGCAACCGCTCTCGCCAACTCATCATTCTCAACAACATTCTCAACAACATTCTCAACAACATTCTCAACAACATTCTCAACCTTACCCTCTCCCTCGATCGCCAACATTCGCTCCCTCTCTTCCACAATCAACTGCGTAAATCTTAAGTCAGTCACTAAACCACCACTACAGTCAGCATGCACTCTGTAGAAACGCGCCTCATCCTCATCACCCTTCAGCACTCTACACTTCACACACGCAACCCTATTCAAGATAATCATGTGGCCGGTGCCCGCCTTCTTCACATGCGCCTTGGCGTCCGCACTGCGATTTATTCGACCGCACACACACATTTTTACATGATATTTGCGATTCTTATCGTTTGCCATGCCTGATTTTATCGTTAGCTGTAAGATAATGAAATTTGTATAAGTTTGGAATCATGTAGACATGTAGACATCTTTAGTCATATTCCTAAAGAGTGTAATGAGTGGCACTCGATCCCGTCGACAGCCCGAAGGCCTTGTACTGATCACTAGGGAAGTGAGAGATCTTCCCCGATACCCGCTCTTTAGAGCTGAAGACATCATTGTCACTGCCCCGAAGTGGTAACAGGAACGCCGAGTCAAAGGTAGTGATCAGTAGCTGGGATCTAACCCCTCAACGCTGCCTTAGACTTGATTGAATTTGAAATCTGATAGCAGATTTGAACTCAGCATACTTGAAAACCTTAGTCTACATGTTAAAACTTTGAAAAAACTGAAAATTAAGAATTTTTTAAAAATTCCGCATTTTACTACTCATACTACTTTTAAAAAATTTTATCAGTAGCAAAGACACTATCAAACTCTATCATACAAACTTTGAAGTGAGAAGATAGCTTGCCTACTTCAAAAGATAGAGTCCTTTGAAACACCCGATATCGGGAGCTCAGAGCGACGACCGTCGCTTACCTCGTCTTTCGATGAAGTGATCAGACTTACGTTGTCGGGGGTTTATATATGCTCGGAAGAAAACTTAAAATGGCTCTATCTCCGAAAGTATTCATCGTAGCGACATGCGGTTTGTTGCAAACGATTCGTCTCATCATTCTCTATCATATGACACCTGAACCATTCTCATATGACCACGGGAAGTTTGTCCGTCAGCACATGTCCATGTAACATGCCACAAGTGAAAAAATTCCTAAGTGTGAGAGCTCCAGTGTGGTGAAAATTTTGAAAAATTTAAAACTTCCGAATTTCGACCTGGGACCTTTACCAAAACATTTTTCATCAAATTTCACGGACCCCCCCTCCCCCCCTCCCCCTCGTTCAGAGAGATTTGATGAAAAATGTTTTGGTGACGGTCCCAGGTCGAAATTCCACACTTTGGAAAATTTTCAAAATTTTACCCATACAAAGCCACTCTGACACTTAGGATTTTTTCAGGTGAGCTCCGACTTAAAATCTTGTAACAGCTCTAACTTTTGAACGAAGACAGATATGAACAAGCCGTTTCTTTCACTGAATTTGTCTCACTCTTAGCTTTCAAACGAGCTATTGCACGACAAAATCCGTCCACTAGAAGCCAAGATCGAAGCGAGCTGTCCAGAGGGGGGGGAGGTCAGTGAAATTTGATGAAAAATGTTTTGGTGAAGGTCCCAGGTCGAAATTCCACACTTTGGAAAATTTTCAAAATTTTACCCATACAAAGTCACTCTGACACTTAGGATTTTTTTCAGGTGAGCGAGCTCCGACCTAAAATCTTGTAACAGCTCTAACTTTTGAACGGCTGGTCCGATTGACTCGCAACAAAAAATGTCGTCGAGCAGTTTTTTCTCCTCTTTCAAACGAGTAGCCTTAAGACAAAATCCGTTCACTAGAACCAAAGTTAGAAGATTGCTGTCGGGGGGGGGAGGTCAGTGAAATTTGATGAAAAATGTTTTGGTGAAGGTCCCAGGTCGAAATTCCACACTTTGGAAAATTTTCAAAATTATACCCATACAAAGCCACTCTGACACTTAGGATTTTTTCAGGTGAGCTCCGACTTAAAATCTTGTAACAGCTCTAACTTTTGAACGAAGACAGATATGAACAAGCCGTTTCTTTCACTGAATTTGTCTCACTCTTAGCTTTCAAACGAGCTATTGCACGACAAAATCCGTCCACTAGAAGCCAAGATCGAAGCGAGCTGTCCAGAGGGGGGGGGGAGGTCAGTGAAATTTGATGAAAAATGTTTTGGTGAAGGTCCCAGGTCGAAATTCCACACTTTGGAAAATTTTCAAAATTTTACCCATACAAAGCCACTCTGACACTTAGGATTTTTTCAGGTGAGCGAGCTCCGACCTAAAATCTTGTAACAGCTCTAACTTTTGAACGGCTGGTCCGATTGACTCGCAACAAAAAATGTCATCGAGCAGTTTTGTCTCCTCTTTCAAACGAGTAGCTGTAACACAAAATCCGTCCACTAGAACCAAAGTTAGAAGATCGCTGTCGGGGGAGGGGTCGGTGAAATTTGATGAAACAAACTTTGGTCAGGGTCCCAGGTCGAAATTCCACACTTTGGAAAATTTTCAAAATTTTACCCATACAAAGCCACTCTGACACTTAGGATTTTTTCAGGTGAGCTCCGACTTAAAATCTTGTAACAGCTCTAACTTTTGAACGAAGACAGATATGAACAAGCCGTTTCTTTCACTGAATTTGTCTTACTCTTAGCTTTCAAACGAGCTATTGCACGACAAAATCCGTCCACTAGAAGCCAAGATCGAAGCGAGCTGTCCAGAGGGGGGGGAGGTCAGTGAAATTTGATGAAAAATGTTTTGGTGAAGGTCCCAGGTCGAAATTCCACACTTTGGAAAATTTTCAAAATTTTACCCATACAAAGCCACTCTGACACTTAGGATTTTTTCAGGTGAGCGAGCTCCGACCTAAAATCTTGTAACAGCTCTAACTTTTGAACGGCTGGTCCGATTGACTCGCAACAAAAAATGTCGTCGAGCAGTTTTTTCTCCTCTTTCAAACGAGTAGCCTTAAGACAAAATCCGTTCACTAGAACCAAAGTTAGAAGATTGCTGTCGGGTGGGGGGGGTCAGTGAAATTTGATGAAAAATGTTTTGGTGAAGGTCCCAGGTCGAAATTCCACACTTTGGAAAATTTTCAAAATTATACCCATACAAAGCCACTCTGACACTTAGGATTTTTTCAGGTGAGCTACGACAGACCACCCTCCCAACCTGGCCGGCACACCACGCCAACCTGGCCGGTACACCACGCCAACCTAGACACCACATCACCGCGCGCTATACGACGGTCGGCCAGAGGGGGGGGACGTCAGCGAACCTGACGGACGCACGTGGCCGGCACACCACGACACTCTGCCGTTCCAGAGGGGGGGACGTCAGACCCGAAGCACCACGGCGGCCGACCACGACACTCTGCCGTTCCAGAGGGGGGGGACGTCAGCGACGGCGGCCATCTTGCGCTATCCAGAAGTGGAGTTTTACTTACTACTATCTGCGACAACAAGGAAACACGTTGTCGTTTGTCATCAGACTTTTCTTGGCTCACTCCTGGAGTAATCACCTTCTCTTCTGTGTGAGATTATTTCTGCATGAAGTCGACAATACGCGCGGCGCGACGATAATGTTCTTCGCAACATCAACTTGTGTGGAAGAGAGAATACGTAGAAATCGTGGATCGATCGCAGAAGCGACCAACAGAATTGGTTGTTCAGTACCAGTTGTCACTTGTTCAATTCTGGATTTCATCGAGTTCAATATTGTGACTTTGAATGAAGTCAAGGCGGTGGGGACGTCGATAGATCCAATGAGTTCAGTCAGGGTTGACAGTAGAGGCAGGATAAGATTGATCGAAGGAGACAGTTCACAACACAAGTCACGAGTAACTTCCTCGAATGGTGCCAACAATGATGTCAAGGTTTCGAGTAATTCCCACTCACTGTTTTGGAGAATCGGTGGAGGATTGCGTGAATTCCGAATTTCGAGCAATGAGCGATTGATTTCTTGACGATTTTCTATCATCACTGACCAAGTATAGAAAGATGAGTTCCATCGTGTTGGAACATCTTGCGGAATTCTTTGAACCGATTTTCCAGATTCTTGTTGCAGATTATTTGGAAGTCGAACTCCAGGATTGCTACAATGGAAGAAGCCAGCTATCGCTCGACAAGATTTCCGAAGATCATTAGCTGCCTCACAGGCTGTGAAGGAGTCTTCAGTACACAATTGTAGTGTGTGAGCCATGCAAGGCATCCAAGGAATTCCAGTCAATTCAATACCTCGTCGAACATTGCCAGCGTTGTCGGTTACTCCAGCTTCGAATATCTGATCATTAACATCGATGGACATTTCTTCCATTAATCCACGCAGACACTGTGATATCGTTTCTCCAGTATGGTCTCTATCCGACGAATTGAAAGGTTCAACTCCGATGCAATAGGAATGTAGCCGGTAGTCGGCGTCAATAGAAGATGCAGTCACTTCTAAGAAACTCTCATGATTCTTAGCGTCGTAGAAATCGAGAGTTATTGCGTATGACGGGAAATCATTCTCTTGGAAAAAGTTCTGCATTTTCACATCGATTTCTCGTTCCAACGTCGGAAGCACAGTGCGCCGCATTTTGGTCTCACTAGGAATGTCATATCTGTCGTTCAAGCATTCGACAAATTTGCGAAAATGTTCATTTTCGACGAAACGAATATATAGACATCCCTCAGCGATATAGTTTGAGCAAGTAGACGATCGAGCTTTAGAGCTTTGGCACTACCATGTGGATATTTGTGATGAACAACAAAGGAAGTTTTGATGGTTGATTGACGAGATGGAGATGGCTTTCTTTTCACCGCCTTCTTTGCTTTCTCCTCTGACATCTGCTGAAGATCGGAGTAGATTTTCGGATGATTGTCTTTCAAATGTCTGAACATATTGGTAGTCGATCCATCCTTCACCTTGACACTCGGATTCCTACAGTCACCTGTGAGACATTTCGCTGACGTCTTGCAATTGTCTAAAGTAAAATTACGATGTATTTGTGATTTCAGTTTCGTGGACATAACGACGGTAGGGGGAGCGTAGAATGTCGAAATTGACTACAGCATAGCCCTCTCGATCGAAGGCGATCATGATAACAATGTCTAAACCAATCAGCGTCCCAACTAGTTTCGTCACCTGCTGCTCACTTTAAATCAACTATTTTTATGGTGATCTATCAACTAAGAAATAGTGCACGGAGTCAAGGACAATGCCAACGCCGCTGACTCGTAGCTTCAACCACAGAATTGGCTTCAACTGACATCACAGATTTGTCACACAATAGACTGCCTGAGCCGATTCTGGCTGATAGCAGTAGCAGTCTAGCACAGCAACTTGTTTGATGATCAAGTAACCATCTTATATGTAGCTAGCTGGGAGGAATCACAGATAATTTCAATTAAGAAATCGTTCTCGTGTATTGTACATGAAATGAATTGGGTCTAACCACTTCCCATACCTGTATTGACTTGAATTGGGAAATGTAGCATTTATTTATCAAAACGAAAAAATCGAACTGAAAATCGCGATCTCTATTACCAATCGATTTTCGATGTTTCAATTCCGATCGATTTTTTTCCCGATCGATTTAAATCGCCGCACCCTAATAAATATATTGCAATATTTCAATATATTGCACATGTGTGTTAAAAATGGTGTTTTCTGAAACCTCTTGGCTTTTCTGAAAAATGGTACGGTACCAATATTAACTACCTATACCTGCATGTAAACTATACTACAGATAGAAAAAATGGTATTCGCGACAGCGAACTTCGGCTTTCATGTCGAAGCTTCATCACGAAATGTAGCGGTAAGATTAGGCTTTACCATGACTTAACAGCTGGCTGGTGAACGTTTGGATATATCTGTCTATTTTTATCTGCACCATGTACATAAACATGTATTCTATTTTAACTTCAGAGTGTACGCAAGCATAACTGTAATCTCTAGCTATCTTATAGGCCTTAGTAGGCCTAAATCCGTCCAGTCTACTTGCACTTGTATAGGCCGATTTGGGCAACATGCACTATGGTTGCCTTAATACTTACATGTATAGACTGTTATCAACATTTAGCTATGTGATATGTCCTATTTCTGACAGCCCCTCTATTTCGAAGCAGCATCGAAAATGTCATTATAATTGGTAAAACGCTTCTCTGTTCTACTTTAGCACTAGCACATATCAACTGTAATTATAAACTCTTATAAAAAATGCTAAGAAATAAAGGAGCTGCAAAATAATTAATTACAAATTCAAATCGATCATTTCAGGTTCTCCATAAATCTTTCATATCTAGCGGAAAGTATACAGGTACCATGTTGATTCGGTAACAAAATTGAATAACTAAACTCTTCACAATCACAACAAAATGTTTTGTACAGTCTGAATATCCCAGAAATCTCGATTGAAATTGAGGAACAACTGACATTCCAAATTGACAGGCAGAGTTTCTTGACGTCGATCTGAATAAGAGAAACCAGCACGGCTGAAAAATCGTTCTGCAATATTACTAGTAGGCAAAATGAAAGAGCAGTCTACGTAGGGGTCTTTCACTTCCTGTACGGCACTTAACTTTCTTTTCTTCAGTATTTCGCTTGCGAAATTACTCGATGTTCCAACAGTACCTGAAATTTGCACAACTTCCTTTTCGTCAGAAGATCCTCTTTTCAAAGGGGCCACTGCGTTGATCTCTGGCTGGGACAAACTGTCGAATTGTCGGTTTTGAATTTTTACGATAGCAGATTCAAATAGTGGCGAATGTACTACTCCAGCATTCGCTGATAAGTGTTTTTCCATGGAAGGATATCGGAGTATCAGTTCGTCGAAAAGCAATCTGACATCAGCCAGAGTTCTCTCGTTTTCCTGAAGAGATTTCACGACAGAGTCAAAGTTTTGTAGGTGGAGTAGAAGATCTTCAAGGTTTTGGTTTTCACTTGGTGACAAAAGATACTCATGTAGTCTTTCTTTTGACAAGAGTAAATTAATATGTTCTTGTAATTCGAAGTACCGTTTCACTTGTTGATAGAGGCTTGACCATCTTGTCACCACACGCAGTTTCGGCCGAAGATTTGTCAGTTCTCGTAGTTTACCGGCGATTTTTAACGTAGATAACTTCACCATAAGATGTTGTAACTTCTCTAGCAAAGGAACGTGATTAGCAAGATAATGTCCCACAGCTAAGTTGAACCTGTGAGATGCGCATCCGACCAAAGGAACTTTGAATAAATCAGCAACGGATTTATTTGTCGAACAGTTATCTCCTATGATGGCGATTATGTTCAACGTCGATTTCCGAAAGACTTCCTCAACCACCCAAATGATAAACTCCTGGTGGTTTTTTGCGGAGAAGTTGCTCTCGTCGAGTAAAGGCGAAAATGCTAGTAAAGCGCACTGACTCTTTCCATTTTTGTCATAGCATGCAAATACACCCAAGTAATGGGTCGTTCCAGAGGACCAGCCGTCGAACATCAAAGCAAACTTATCTGGCAACTCGTCTCTGATTTTCACTTCAACTACTTTTGTCAGATCAGTCATGTACTTCATCAGGGTGTTCCGCGAAATACTAGGCAGCGCCGAGTACTTTCTATTCATCTCGTGTTCAACAAAATTGAATGGTTTCAACCCCATTGTTACCCACTCGGTCCATGAGAAGGCCGTTTTGACTTTGTCCGATGGTGATGAACACACTGAAGGCATTAAGTCAGTAAGAAGTCGTTGTGAAGATTTAGTATTTGTAAGCGTCTCATATTCATGACGATGCTGTGCCTTAATATGACCGAGAAGGTTCATCCAACCAGTATTTGCTTTCTGCTTCCTTATATTTCCACACGCACATTTGTATTGATCGTTGGTATTGTCAACAAGTTTGTAAAAATGGAGAGCTATCTGTTTGGAAGAAAGGATCACATTTGAACTTAACGCCATGATAACAGTCAGTCGACGAGCCAACGCGAACAACGAGCATATGAGTCTGCTGCATGCAATCAAGGCCATAGTACTAAATATAGACGTCCTTGATGCAATAGATTGAACTGAGTCTGACTTAAGTGTCGAACTGGAGGAATAATATCCGGTGTCATGACGACAATACGATGTAGATTGTAGTTCCCTAATGGTGCTAATGGTTTTTCCACTGTGTCAAACGTCAAACCTAATACGATAAAGTTGACGACAGTGACGAGCACTTTGAGGAAATGACCTTGCATTGTATCCCCGTCGAGGAGTAACAGAGGCCACAGAGGCAGTAGGTTGTTTATGAAAGCGTCTGACTGATTCACTGTGATGTCATATCAGGTGATGTCTGTATGAATAAAACGTCAGGCAAAATCATTCGTCTCAGCTGCGTGCATTATAAGCGCACGCGTTTTGAGGTAGAAAAATTTTGTGTGTCCCAAAATAAATTTACTAAGTCTATTGTCTTTCGTCCAACTGAAACACAGACTTTTATTCAACAAAATCGATGATGCGCTGAAACTTTGAAACAATACTATTGCAATATATTGCAAATTTACAATATATATTGCAATAGTATTGGCGCCACGAAATGGGTTCAATAAATATATTGCAATACTAGAATTGCAATATATTGCAATAGCAATAGTATTTTGAAAGGGTCTGGTAGGCGTCAATCCCGATATCTGAAACATGTAACCAGAAGAGGAGCTTTGAGCATACACCGTGTTCCAACCACCCATGCGGACAAACTCTTGAAATCCATTTGAATCAAAAACCGCAGGCTTCAACCCTTGTCCATTACAATAATTCTTTAATTGATTGAAACTGCTCAATTCAACACCAGTGTATGCAATGATTTTCATCGATTTCATCCTGAATTCGCCCATCACCGTTCTTGAAGTTCGACATTTATTCTTCTTGTACGTGACCTTGTGTATCGTAAATTTTTGGCAACTGATGAGTTGTGCACATTCTTCAGCATTTCTGAGCACTTCTACTGAAGACACAGCTTGTGGAACGCTTCCTTTACTTATGCGGCTGTAAGAGACACTATTGCCGACAGACAATTCGCCAACGCACGAGGATGAGACCGAATGTTTCATGAAGATAAATATGGCGACGAACTTTAGAATTTTATTGATAAGCGTCATGGTGATAATAATTAAGTTAGAATGAGATAATAGTTGAATGTCAAATAAATTTGGGAATGGTCGTGCCTCTCACAACTCCGGGACGTTCAACTGCATATATTAAAAATGTGGAAAGAGGAATTATTGTCAACGAGAAGTGTTGACTTAATACGAGCTTGCTTACTTCTATAAGTGTTATGAACATTTTTTATTAACCCTCATGTGTTCGGAAGGACAAAAGTGTCCAACTAAGAAATTGTTTTACACGGTGAAGCTGAAGCACTAATATTTGGACGTCGTAGATCCATGACTTTGTTAATCCAATGCAATGGAATACTTTCAGCCGTGTTTGAGCATAGAAGCTGATTAATTTTCACTTTATCGCTATTTATGTTGAATGTGTTCGAACGGGACAAAAGTGTCCACCCGCACGTGACGGTAATCTTTCGCAAGTGTTTAGCTGTTGATAATTGTGCGTGCGTCATAGAAAGCAATGTGATTGGACGAAGACAAAACGAATGATATTCAAGCGTAATTTCATTGAAAAGAAGTGACTTTCTCGTTACATCTATTCTCGTAATTCGACTGAATGAGTCGACAAGCCAAGATACGTGCTCTGCAATGGTTTTCAAGAGAGGAAAGTGAAAGTGACGATGATACGATCGCAGGAGAAGAAATTACTGAAGATGATGTACACAATGATGTGACGCAAATCATTTCGGAAAATGAAGATGACGAAGCGAGTAGAAATAATCTCAGCAGTGATAGTGACGATGAAAATACACCAAGTCCGGAAAGTAATGATTCAACAAATGACCTTCTTCTAGGACGGAATGGAGTTCAATGGGAAAAAACGACAGATGGAAATGAATATACTTTTGGACGAATGAATAGAGCTAACATACTTCGACCAAAGCCTGGAATAACCGCGTACGCCCATCAGCGTATCAGAGAAGATCCTATTCTAGACAGTTTCTTGATTTTTTCTCTGATGGTAAATTATAATATCATATAGCATACACTCACTGAATACTTTAATTCAATATTTTGTCTTGTAGATATGCTAGAAACTATCGTCGTTGAGACAAATCGACAAGGACAACGTCTACGAGAATCACAATATGTTAGACGCTACAGAAATGAGGGCGTTTATTGGAATACTTATCCTTCGTGGAGTCTACCGGGCGGCAGGGGAAAACACGGATGAGCTATGGTCACCATCGCATGGGCGTCCAATCTTTTCAAAAACAATGGCCCTCAATAGATTCAAATACATCAGAAGGATCCTTCGATTTGATAACGTCACAACTCGTCAAGGTAGGCTTACTAGAGATAAATTAGCTGCAGTCAGACTTCTGATAGATGGATTTGTAGAACATAGCCAAAACGCGTATGTTCCCGGAGAATCAGTCACCGTAGACGAACAGCTTTACCCGTATCGAGGTCGCTGTAGGTATATACAGTATATGCCATCAAAACCAGCCAAATATGGCCTAAAATTTTGGCTTCTTTGTGATTCTGAAACGTATTTCTGCTGTAATCTTCAATTTTACTGCGGAAAAGATCATGAATCAAGTGAGCGCATCATTCCATTAGGCGAACACGTCGTACTATCTCTGACCGAAAAGTTGAAAAGCAGTGGCAGAAGTGTCACGTGCGATAATTTTTTTACCTCTCTGCGTCTAGCACAAGAGCTGCATTTGAGAGATATGACGCTTGTAGGTACTTTGAGAAATAACAGAAGGGAATTGCCTAACAGTCTTGCAAGTCATCAAAATCGAAATCTCTTTTCAACCACTCAGGCAGTAAATACAGACAATGACTGCAAAACTTTGCTTGTTTCCTACAAACCAAAGAAAAATAAAGTCGTGAACTTATTATCAACTATACACAAAAAAGCTGCGATTGATTATACGAATCCGAAACTTAAGCCAGATGTCATTGATTATTACAACAGAAGTAAAGGGGGTGTAGATCAGGCTGATCAGTGCGTTGGTACATACAGTGTCAAGTACAAATGCAATACATGGCACGCCATAGTATTTTGCAATATTCTTGACCTGAGCGCATTGAACGGTTATGTCACACACTCTTTGTACGATCCTGAATGGAACAGAAGCAAAAAGGACAGACGCCGTCTATATTTACTTGCACTAGGTCATTCGCTTGTTGAATCACATGTAAATCGCAGACAAGAAAATCGTAGACCTTCTCAAAGTTCACAGGCCCCTATAGACGGTGAAAGCAGAGGAGTCAAAAGAGGAATGTGTGGAGTTTGCAACATTAGAGCGAGAAAAAAGTGTTCTATTCAGTGTGAAATGTGTCATACTTTCGTTTGTAAACAACACAGTGTCTTTGTGTGTACTTCCTGCATAAATCTATAGGTGTACATGTAAATGTAGAACATTCTTCATATTTCAATTCATATTTCAATTACACATACATATTTTTTCACGTAAAACCTGTGTTTTTTTCTATGTAAAACAATAAATGCATATATTTTACTTGTACACGCGTTGTTCTTTAGTACTGAAATTCTTTTGGATAGGTAAGCCGTTATATCTGGCCGAGAAATGCACATGGACAAAAATGTCCATTTTGAACACAATCGTAGTTATTTTTACCGAACAAATGAGGGTTAAGCAGCGGATCTTGTCCACTTATGTCATTAGACATTATTTATCATTTGTGATGGAGAAATGGCTTTGAAAATTTCATTCAGTGCAAATAGTGAATAAAAAATTAATTGTTGTTTCTTTTGCTGAAAATTATTTCGTGAAGTTGATTGGAACGATTGTCTGCAACGAATGGATGCACTTGTTGTTCATGACCTGAAACTTCACAAGCAAATATATTTCTTTTCAGATGTTATTTGAATATTATTTGTTTAGGTTTCACTTAAAGTGGCTGCGATTTTGATTACTTTATTGATAAGGGATATCCCATGTTCATGAAATCATTTAGGTCATTTTTCCGGAAGTTTGCATATCAATTTGAATATTCTTTGCAAACAAAATTTTGTAGCACTCTCCGTATTCTACACCTGGTGACATAACAAGGAACAAAGACGAATCTGGAGAGCAAGAGGAGCAACATCCCTTCTGTCCTATTGAATGGGAAATGCTGAATAGTGTGACAAATGAAATATACAATTCATTCCAAGAGATAAAGCACCAAACAAATTGGTTTGTAGATTATTGGCATGACAGAGGTCATCAAGAAGACATTTTCATGTCGATCTATTCTAACATATTCTAACTTAAAGTATGTGCATTGTAAATTATTTCATGTGAAATTTAAAGAGTAACGAGAATAATCGTGAATATTCACAAAGTGTACTCAAAAGGTCTGTCCATTGTCAGCCACCGGAAGCAGGTATCCTTAAGACATGTTGTCATGCGCTGCTTCTCCACGTCACAACATGGTTTTCAACGTGCATGTCCGTTCAAGTCCGGCAGTATCATAGAGTGTCGAATTTATGCGAATGCGATTCTGACCCCAATCGCCATGCACAACAATTCTATTTTTACTTGACTTTGAAGAGGATTCTGCTTCTGGCGTTTCTAGATTTTGATCTTATATAAATTATGTTGAACTATAAATAGCACTCACTTTGCATAATAAGCAATTTCCTAATTATTTACCGATCCATTAACGATGTAATTAAAATAATGATACTGACAGTTCTAAACTACCTCAAAGAGCGATTCAAAGTTTTGATATTGTTTCAATCAAATTGTACACCATTGAATAACAAAGAGCGTCAAATTCACCAGTTTTGTTGTTTTCTTAGTCTTGTGTCTATGGCTATTTACCAGCTCTGATGACAACCAAATATTGATGGAATTCCAAGGGAACAAAATATTTACGCGGCTATGAGATTGCAGTCTTAATCCTTTTTATGTCAACACAAATAGGTGAGATTGGTTATGCGATAAGACAAAGGTAGGAAGTACCTGGATTTCATTCAGGTCATCAACTTGCAAATATTCCGGTTATTCAACGAATAATGTTTTAAATGCAGAAGTACAAAGCGCACAATATTTCAATGACAACCTGTGCCCGTCATCAGGTGAATAAAATGTCTCAACGTTCAATCCGATGAAATGATAAGATGAAATTGCACAAATGCATGACATGGTGTGAACATAGAATGCATCAATGAAAGAATGAACTGTCTACATTTCATCTGTTTTTGAATGCTGTTTACATTATATCTGCGACGCACCTTTACTGCGTTAAAGGTCTTGGATTCTTCACAATTAGAAATTATCATTGAACACCGTGAGCAATTATTCACATAAGCTTTCCAATATCGGAACGAATGTCAATAAGTAAACTCCTACAATTTCAGGTCTATTCTGTTTCTTTTGCATCTTCACATGATGCATAAGCTAGGAAATAGCATAAATAACATGTTTGTCGCTGATGGTATCGAGCAATAGGCCAACTCACTTTTGTGTTAAAATATGTAACAGAAAAAATTTTGATAACTGAAAAGGTCAATTTATTTTTCCTCAGAGAATAACTTAAGTAATTCGATCAAACGCTCCCTGATAATAGGAGATAGATAATTTCATATCACTTATTGACTTTTATTCTGCTTATCTTCACAAGAATAGAAATTAGAAAACTGATATTTCACTTGCTCCAAATGTTTTTAGACGACTCTGTGTGGTCGCACATTTATATTTCCATCTAACTAAAAGTATAAGCTTTTTGTAACTGAGGACAATTTGCTTCCAAAGCAAGGGCATTTATAAATTTCCAATTTTAGTCTTCCACTACGGGTGGTCGTTTCACATAGACAATCAATGCACACATTAAAGAGCATTCTTTCTTTCTTTCTTTTCAGCCATTCAGGCCACTGCTGGCCGATAGCCTCCCCAGTATTATGTATCATATTATAAAGAGTACTATGTCAGAAGAATTGAAACGAAAAATCAAATGCAAGGGATTTCAAAATAACAATTATGTCAAACCTTTCGCTTAACAATGCTAAAAAGATAATAAAAAGAAACCCACAGAAAAATTTGTTTTCATTCTCATTTCAAATTTTTCATCTTAAGTTTATATTATTCAGAGCAATAGCTTTTTGATAAGCAAATTCTTCATCATTGCACTCTAGTGAAAATTGAAAGCTCTCTGGGTTTGAGAGAAAATAACACAAGCACATGTAATTGCTATATAGTCATCATACATGCTACACTTAATGAGTGCTTTTCGAAGAGGTGGCTAATTGGTAATAATTACCAAGCAATTGTATATGTAAGCAACCTCTGTAGGAACAGCTGATAAAGCTTCTCTATATAGTTGTCATGATGAAATGCAGGGTTAAAGAAGTATTTCTTGCTTTGATACCATGTTTCATGCAAGCTTCTTTCTTTAAAGGATATGCTTTAGTTTCGCAATTTTTGAATTTTCGCTTGCTTTCATTTTTTTAAAAAATATGGAACTGAGATTTTATATTCACTTTTTTGTTATGCAAGCTAATGAATATTGGCTTTGAAAACATACTGCCAACTTTCATTGCAAGTTAAATTTTTGCAAATTGAATAACGTTTCTAATATCAACGGAATTGTTGCATTCTCAAATAGTCATAGAAGAACAGTTTTAATGCCTGTGGAGAGGCCATGATATCAGGCTAAGTGATATCAATAAAATGCTGCTAATTTCATCAACTGTTTTCCGGAATAGTTGATGCTAATGTTTTCGGATAACTTCATGTCAAGTCTGAAATAAGATGTGAATACCACCGCAAATGAGCATGATTTGTAGAAGTGGGTCCTTCCACTTCATCTATTTCTTTATAAAAGCATATAGAGTCCAAGAATCTGAAATAATCATGAAGTTTATAAGCGAACACTGCACAGGATTAGTGTAGAGCCTACGTCAAGATATCAAGCCTAGTCATTTATAAAAAATTATGGTTGAGAATCAAAGTTCTTATATTTTGAATAGAAACGTGCACGGCCAGGCCGAACATTTCCATTAAATTTTGTGGAGGCATCGAGGTCAATGAATCAGATAGCGCTGAATGTTAGTAAATACGTATCTTTATGTGACTCACTTACGTTAAGGTAGGCTACTGTGAATGCATGCATCCCAACATCAGTTGGATTGTCAATAAACACAAATTCATCAAAATTTCAGATTCAAATAACAGGAGAAAAATCAACCATGAAATCAACCACGTAGTGCGTTAATGTTCTTTCATCTCATTAATATTACGGCCTGATTTGAGAAGGCCTGATTAAACCTGCCGAACCTGAAACTTCTGTGTGAAGTCGACATCAATGTTGACACTCTGGTCATTCGAAGGAAGAAGATGCATATGTAGATGCACATTAATGATTCATACTAAATGAAGTTCAACAAATTCCCTCAAATGTGCCGCCGAAAATAAATGAAATCAAAATAAGGGTGCCGCAATTAGTAAAATATGAGAAACACATACCACCTTTTCCAGTTCATATATCGATCGCTAAATTCAATGTTAAAAGTGCTCAAATCAAGAATAGTTCTTCAATTCAGACATTTAATGGCTAATTTCTGATGTCATGAATCTCATTTCAAGTAAACAGTTTCTCATTTCTGATAGTTAATTATTGACGTCAGAGAAAATCGCTGTCACACATCTCAACTCATGAATAATATTCGCAATTCATTGATAGACATCTCCAGAAAAACCAATGAAGTTCCGTTCGTCGATTGATCACTCTTCAAATATGCCCAAAACATCGCATCTCTTGGTTTCACAAGCAAATGATTGTTGCTACATATGAGCGTAATGAAAATTATGTAGACAGTTGCTAGAGTTCCACATCGTGAGCATGGAATGTCGATCGTCCGCGAGGTGGAGCAAGGAACGTTCGTTTGGATAGAGTCCGTCTTTGTGTCCATCACTGAGGAGCATCCTGAATTACTTAGGCGCAAGTAGATGCTGAGTTGCGACTTCGCCTCCAGGCAGGAAAAGGTGAGTATCTGCGACCATTCGGCTGCCAAAGTGTTGGACGGACTCAGATAACGTTGCAATTGTTACGTGATGTGCCAGACCAACAAAATTCAGCAATAGTGAAAGCTAACAGAGCAAGAATGGCAAACCGGTTACTCCGAAACGCACAGCGTGCATTGACAAGAGCAGCTTTCGCTTATGGTTGAGAATGCCATCGAATGAGCTCTAGAGGCCAACCTGCATACGAGCTGTTTATGCACGTCAGTCTCCTACCTAACTAATTCTCATCAAATCTGAAACGGGTGACTTTCACCATCACCATCGAAATCCGTGACCGATAGCCGATCAACATGTTCTCTTGACATTGTGAGATAGGAGTCCTCAAATGCTCACAGTCCTTACCTGGCAGGCCTATCCATGAATGTAGAGAACGTCAGAAGTGTGCATCGCCTTCATTGAACGCTATACTTCAATGACATGGGGTGGGCAACTATTCTGTCTGGGACTGTGTGTAGGCACACGGTGCATGTATGCACAAATGAACTAAAAAGATTTTCGTTGGATCTAAGCAGCAAATTTGACTGTTGATCTTTCTAGAAATAAGTCTTGCTTTTTTTGATTGCACATTTCATGATTTTTCACGCATGCTTTTAGAAGGCCGCTATTGGAGAAAGCTCAAGGGGAACTAAGAAAAATATAATGCAGCAAGGCTTAATTCCTAAAAAGATAAAAAACAAAAATTTAAAATGAATCTACATAAATATATTCATACATTACAAGGAACTGGAATATATCCCAGAATAGGGTTTCAGTGAATCTTTTTTCAAAAGCATCCAGCATTTGCATTTGTTTTTGGTTGACTTACCATCGTTTTGACAATTCTACAGTTGAATTGAGATAAATCTCCATGGTAATCTTACATCTCAGTTCATCAATGAATAATCTCATGGGAAAATGTACTTCTGTCTTTGATCTGAGATAATTAATGATTGAATATTGCATTCTTAGACATGTAGAAATCTGAAGGCTTTTCAAACTTGTTCATGTGTCTCGGGTTTTGATCCTAACTTTGTCGAAGATCGTGATGCTTCTGTCAAACGTTTATTAAGCTTTCAAATTAAGTTTTTGACTTATGCCTACCCTACGACTACTAACAAACTCGGGGTGAGGTATTTTTCACACACTCGAAACTCTCACCAAGGGTCTCTAGTGAGAGCGGCTATGTACCTCCGGAGACGCACAGTCTCGAAGCCTAGACTTTCAGTGCTTCCGTACCGAGGCGCGGTTAACTGAGCTTCCTAATGTAAACGCCATGCAACGGAAAGCACAAAGCACATACATGAAACATGCAGAATGGATTGCGAGAAATATTGACACAATTATTCAGTTTTCTTTAGAAATGCATCTCTCGACTTACTTTCCAAATGCTTCGGTTTGTTCAGATACTTTTTCTCACTCCTTAATGAACCTTCAATCCAGACCTGCCTTTTATGTGTCAACTGTCAAGAATGATTTTTTGATTGTGCACTGATTCATCAAATTTCAATCATAGCACGCTTGTTCTGGATTCGGGAAATCTGTGTTTAATGATAAATATTGTAATACGATGACAGTCATCACGTGTAATTCTTGAACCATGAATATTAAGTCAAATTTATAGCTCAAAATTATTTTTTAACATCAAATGATTCATGAATATAATTTCAGGTGTGCTATCTCTGCTGCGACTGACTTAATGTTTGATTTACTTGAAATAGAAAGCAATTTAGATGAAGCCTTTCAATCAAAACAGTCAAACTTCTTTCAAACTTGCATGATAGAGGAATGATCTGACATCGATGCACATTTTCAATTATCACGTCCGTTAAATTAAGGCATTTTTATAATACGTGACTTATTCATAGTTTGCTTTGTGAACTATGCATACCTAATTTGCATTTCATTTCTTAGCTGTGTTTCCACAGGTATAAAGAGAATTGGCCCATTTCATTTCGTCTGTCTGACTGGTCATGTGTTGCAGGTTAGAGAATAGGGAACGGAACT
>CAJQUW010014294.1:0-14011 GCA_907163375.1 Prostheceraeus crozeri
TCTGTATAGTTCGTAAAAATATAAAATTTCTTTCAATTGACATGAGGCACAACTAATCCAAAAAATAAAAGTTTTCTTCATGCTTGTTGTGCCTAAAATCTAGAGACTACATCGAGGCTAAATTATAAATTGAACGACATCACAATAGAAACGTAAAATTAGACTAAAATTTAAAAAAAAGCAATTATACATTTTAAATTTCACCAATGTCATTTTATATTTTGAGTGCATTTTTGCAATTGCTCTGCATCTTGGACATAGGACACAGGTTTTGATATATTTTGATTTTAGACCATCTTCGGATATTTATCGCCTGTAATATTAGATCATGAAGTTTTTAACATGATTTTGCATTAAATACTGTACAAGCTAATAAAATTTGACATTCATATGGATGAGAGAATTCATTGTTTAGATAGTAATTCCTCTGTTTTTCAAGCAAATGCGGGACAAGCGACCATCATCTTCCGGCTATAATTTATTTACACACAATTAATTGCCCAATCATGATAAAATTAATCATCATAATTATCAATAAATAAAAAAAGCCACTAGATTTATTTTGATAAAATTAAAAACTAATTCTTGCACATGTCTTTCGCCCACTCTTATTCAAGTGCAAACGTTGACTGAATATATAATACAAAATCTAAAATCCTATACGCTTACTTCTGCAGTAATATATCTATGAACAATCCTTTTGTTTCATAGATTCATTGCTGTAGAAGTATGACTTCAGATTTTGATTTTATATTCAATCCTGCATGCTCGCACTTGAATAAGAATGGACGAAATGCAGTGTGCAAGAATTAGTTTTTAATTTTATCAAATGAATTTAGTGGCTTATTTATAAACTGAGTAAAGGGGAATCATTTTTTAGACATCATAATTATCATCAAATAATAAACGCTTTGTTCTATTTGTAACATTTTACGAAACATAACGTTTTATTATAATTAAATCGAATATAGGCCTATTTTATGTAGCCCAGAATGTGTTCCTAACCTTACAAATATGCAAATTATAATATTGTCATGTTTGCAACCATTTCATAAAAATCCAGGCTACATTGCATCCGAAACATTCATGAGCAAAAGCAAATTATTTATTCATTCATTTTCGCAATAATTGATAACATTCAACAAAATAAGTTTACTTGAATATTATTCAACAAAACTTATGTATGTGCATGCATTACGATATTGCAAACTGATATGTGTGACGTACAATCGTCCAATTATTCAAATATACAGTAGAATCATGATCATTATCTAGATTTGCTTAATAAGCTTAGATACCTGTTCCTTACATTATTACATTGTTACAGTACATTTAAATTATTCACTTACGTAAAAAAATCAATGCAAAATCCTAACATTTTGATCGTCAAAATGGTTGCCTATGCATTGTCATTTATAATCCTATGGTACAAACTTCAGTATTTTGCAGAAAACTTTAAGTATTATATTGATGATCACACACAGTTCAATAGAAGGAAGATGAAAATGTTCGAATAGCAGCGTTCCTTTTTAAGCATGGCAAAATGTATGTAAAGCCTCTAATTAAGGTGGCAAATTATCTTCGGCGGAGGAATTAATCTGATTCCAGTTCGAGAGCCACGAAATTTGAAACAAATTAATTGATATCAGATGATGCCATGTTTTATGGACAATTAAAATAATTTTTCTTTTATTTTTGCGATTTCATGAATTAGCTTCAACTTTTATAATAAGATGTGAAAATAAGCTTATAACTAATCCAGTGAGTATAGTTAATTCACTTAAACTTAATAAGAAATGAAAAGAGTAGACATCTCACCTGTAAACTCCGGCAATTGATGATATCAATCATCGAAAAACATTTGCTGTACTGCATTAGACTATTTTCTTGTCAGAGATCACGAGATGACATTCGAAGCCCTGGTTTTCAGCGACTAATGTAGGAGATAAATTCAAGTCACTAAATATGAGGTGAACCAAATCACAAGATGTTTTGTGAGATGATAAAGGCAAAAGCTTAGTCGTCAACTACTGGTCTGCAACTTGAAAATAGAAATAAATGATCTTTGAATTGATTGTGGAGGTCGAATATGGGAGGTGGATTTAAGTTCCTCCAAATGTCCAAAGGAAAGGTGCCCGAGGCGTCGTTTAAGAAAGTTTGGTCTAAGTCGTAGACTTATCACTAATACCTTATCGCAAAACATGAATCACGTTCGATGCGCAGTACGAGTAACATGAATGAAATGAAGGACTGCTTGCACGTTTCCTCTCGCTGTCATGTGATTATCGATAGTGACGCGTTAAAGTGATCGATAATAATCTGTGCGCAGTTCTCCTCTATTAAGAAATGAAATACGAGGTCTGCACTTAATGACGTGACCGCCAACGCTGGGATGCTAGTAAATCATCGAAAGACAGACTCATTCAATGCAACGAGTACGGGCACGAATGAATCCGAAAGAAAGATCTGTTGAATTATGATATTGAACTATTGCAATTACAAGTATTCCATTCCAACTGCAATCGCAAAATTGGGATTCATCAAATGCCCTGCGATAAACCTGAATCCTATTAATAAGAAATGCATGGGTAGAAATTAATGATGAATTTTTACATTATGTTATTTAAAAGATACATCGATTTTAGATAAAAACAAAGCAGAAAACAGATTGATGGGAGAATAAGAAATAGAAGAAGAAAAAGAAGAGCTGATAAGGAAACAGAAGAATAAAAGGAAGAGAAATGAGGAGACAAAGTAGAGGAGGAAGAATGAGAAATCATAGAGAAAGGAGAGAAGGAAAAGAGAAGTGGAAGAGATATGGAAGAAGAAGAGAAATGATGAATTGGAACAAGAGAAGAAAATGAAGAGAAGTGGGGATAAATAGAAGAGGAGGAAGAAAAGAATTGAGTTGAGAGATGAATAGAAATAGGGAGAAAGAGAAGAGGAAAGAAGAAGAGAAATTAGGCTATGACAGAGAATCATTATCAGAAGAAAAAGTATCAAGAAAAGCGAGGAGAGAGATAAAGTGAGTGAGAGAGCGAGAGTTCGAGAATGGAAATTAAAAAAGATAGTCCCAAAACTTAATGCAATTAAGTGGAAATCATTCATCATAGCGTAAACGTCATAATTTCATGACTCTTCGTGGTTGTGGCTCATTGATCATGTTTGTGGTCACACTTTGGATGTCACAGTGACGTCATATACAGGCGGTCATTCTGACGTCTTTGATGGGAGGTCACTGTGACATCCCGTTCTGGTCATAGACGTCTCACACGCATGATGACATCAATGGGACGTCGCAATGACGTCACAATGTTTACTGGGATGGGACGTGGATCTCCTAACATGCCCTGACCACCGCGTTCACCCGACCTGACGCCTTGCGATTTCTTCTTGTGGGGTTTTGTCAAGTTCAAGGTTTACCATGCACGGCCAACATCCATGCAAGACCTGAAGGACCGCATCATACAAGCATTTCAAGAAGTGACAACTGAGATGTGTCGAGAAACTGCTCTGGCCTACCAAAAGCGACTCGAATTCGTCTTCGAGAATGGAGGAGGACACGTTGAAGTTCGATGACTACTAACACTTTTTTCTTATGTTTTTCATTTAATAAATGTTTTCTATGACATTTACCTTAATTCGTTTTGATCATTATTGATAAAGATGTGGGGAAATAAAGGGAAAAGTTTATCATTAAATTTTACATGTTGAGATACATTGTTGGTATGTCAATTTTACTACATGTCATTCGGTCAATAGAATCAGAATTTTCTGAAAATTCTCAGTACAACAGGTATAATCATCATAAATCCTATACTCCAAACTAGTATGAGTCGAAATTTCATGACGATCGGATGAATATTTGAGGAGTAATAAAAGTTTAAAATCCGGCGGTTTACGTGCGCCACCCTGTATTTCATAGTTTCTGTGTTTTTATAGCTCTTATAATACAAAAATAAAGACTTTAGATGAAAATCGTCAATTGACGGGTTTCGCTGTTCTAGGTACAAAGAATTTCCCGCTGTTCTAGTGTTGAATGTATGATAAAATGGCAACACGTTTATTGCGCTCTTTGTTAGTAACATTTTATTGTTATTAATGATAATTTGACCAAGTACCTACATGTAGGTATAAATGCCTACATGTAGGTACTTTTCTATTGATCTCACTCTTCAACAATTTTCGTGTTGATAGAATTGCTCGAGTGTGTAACAACTTATACCACTGAAAAGATAACGATCAAACAATTAGAAAATGTGTTTGAAATTTTCATAGCTTCATCTCATTTGTAAATAGATGAAGTTAAATCGAAATAAAAAAGTGGAAATTTGTCAAAACTTTCACAAAACCAACTGTTTTCTCAATAGCGTTTTATCACAAACTACAGCGCTGAGATTTGCAAAAATCACACCATCTTTTTCACAAAGCCTTCCAGATTAATATTGCGACATATTATTTACCTTACATGGTTCCCAAGAGGCGATTACTAGCAGTTCATGGAAAATAACTGATGAGTTTTATGAGGACTAAATTTGCTTGAGAGTAAAATCATCATTTAAAATACCGGTGAGGTGGAATTTTTCGCGTTGCGCAATAACACAAAGAATGGACAATAATACTGTACCATTCAATTGGTCTGGAATGGAAGTTACAACTTTATGGAGCATCTGGAAGACTTCGACTGAAATGTACCTACATGTAGGCCATTTTAACTCTTTAACATTTTTAGCCTATTGGCTGATGATCCTGAAAATATTTAGTGTGGTAATTTTGATGAGGACAAATGTAGAGCAACCATTAGAGTATAGATTCATTTATTTCATCTTAAGCTATAGACATAGAACTGAAACATGAGATAGAGTAATTACCAATTTAAACAAATCATCGTTTCTCTTAGCTTCCTTATCAAAATATCCTTTCTAAGGTACGTTTCTCACTTATTTTAACAAGCTGATATCATTTACATAGCACTTATATCAAATATTCTTATCATGAAGCCCAATATCCAAATTGAACGAAATAGTTCAAATTTTAGAAAATGACCTACATGTAGGTACTTTTATTCTTAAGGATTTTTGGACAAATTGATGCATGGCAGTAGTAAGTAAAACTCCACTTCTGGACCGCGCAAGATTGCCGCCATCGCTGACGTCCCCCCCCCTCTGACACGGCAGAGTGTCGTGGTCGGCCGCCGTGGTGCTTCGGGTCTGAGTCCCCCCCCCTCTGGAACGACAGAGGTTGTGGTCTGTCGTGGTGTGCCGGCCAGGTGGGTCCACGTTCACAAACTGTTCGCTGACTCCCCCCCCTCTGCAACGACAGAGTGTGAGACTCGGGTGAGTTGGTCCGACCGCCTGGTTGACGTGGGCGACCGTCCAGGTTGACGTGGGCGACCGTCTAGGTTGACGTGGGCGACCGCCAGGATTAGTCTTGAGGCTAATGAGTCTTGAGGATAAGTCAGGATTAGTCAGGATTAGTCTTGAGGTGTGATGTTTTTCGTGCAATCTGCTGAATGTTGGGTTGTAAAATGGGTTGTTTCGAGTGGAAGGAGTGGTCGGATGAGAAAACGGAGGTCGGATTCGTATTCAGCGTGAAATTCTGCATCGGTAGGGTGAGTTTCAAGGCAATCGGTGAGAAAAAATTTTCAACATTTTTCGAAAAACGACAGAGTTAGAATTTGGGACGTTTTGGTGTGTAGCGTCAAAACGAAGCATCGGATGAGAAAACAGAGGTCAGATTCGGATTCAGCGTGAAATTCTGCATCGGTAGGGTGAGTTTCAAGTCAATCGGAGAGAAAAAATTTTCGGCTGACGTCCCCCCCCCTGGACAGCTTGCTTCGATTTTGGCTTCCAGTGGACGGTTTTTGTCGTGCGATAGCTCGTTTGAAAGCTAAGAGTGAGACAAATTCAGTGAAAGAAACGGCTTGTTCATATCTGTCTTCATTCAAAAGTTAGAGCGGTTACAAGATTTTAGGTCGGAGCTCGCTCACCTGAAAAAATCCTAAGTGTCAGAGTGACTTTGTATGGGTAAAATTTTGAAAATTTTCCAAAGTGTGGAATTTCGACCTGGGACCGTCACCAAAACATTTTTCATCAAATTTTGAAATTTCACTGACGTCCCCCCCCCTCTGGACAGCTTGCTTCGATTTTGGCTTCCAGTGGACGGTTTTTGTCGTGCGATAGCTCGTTTGAAAGCTAAGAGTGAGACAAATTCAGTGAAAGAAACGGCTTGTTCATATCTGTCTTCATTCAAAAGTTAGAGCGGTTACAAGATTTTAGGTCGGAGCTCGCTCACCTGAAAAAATCCTAAGTGTCAGAGTGACTTTGTATGGGTAAAATTTTGAAAATTTTCCAAAGTGTGGAATTTCGACCTGGGACCGTCACCAAAACATTTTTCATCAAATTTCACTGACCTCCCCCCCCGACCGCAATCTTCTAACTTTGGTTCTAGTGAACGGATTTTGTTCGTTCGAGTTGCATTGGAAAGAGGATGAACAAATTCAGTCGAAAGAATTTTTTGTTGCGAGTCAATCGGACCAGCCGTTCAAAAGTTAGAGCGGTTACAAGATTTTAGGTCGGAGCTCGCTCACCTGAAAAAATCCTAAGTGTCAGAGTGACTTTGTATGGGTAAAATTTTGAAAATTTTCCAAAGTGTGGAATTTCGACCTGGGACCGCCACCAAAACATTTTTCATCAAATTTTGAAATTTCACTGACGTCCCCCCCCTTTGGACAGCTTGCTTCGATTTTGGCTTCCAGTGGACGGTTTTTGTCGTGCGATAGCTCGTTTGAAAGCTAAGAGTGAGACAAATTCAGTGAAAGAAACGGCTTGTTCCTATCTGTCTTCGTTTAGATGTGAGACGCCATTTAAGATTTTGGGACATTGGCGAAAAACGACAGAGTTAGAATTTGGGACGTTTTGGGCTGTAGCTTCAAAACGAAGCATCGGATGGGAAAACGGATTTCAGATTTGGAATCAGCGTGAAATTCTTTATCTGTATGGTGAGTTTCATGTCAATCGGAGAGTTTCAAGTCAATCGGCGAGAAAAATTTTCAACATTTTTCGGAAAAACGAGTTAGAATTTTTGCGATGGCTGCCTACTGTAGAGCCAAAACGAAGCATCGGATGGGAGAAAACGGAGGCCAGATTCGGATTCAGCGTCAAATTCTACATGGAAATGGTGTATTTCTAGCTCAATCGGAGCACTAGAACCGGAGATAGACGGATTTTTAGTGTTTGGATGATGGGTATTACGTCATCAGCTGATCGCCACACACTATATAAGCTGGGAACCGACAGAGACTTGTCATTTAGAGGAGAACGATCGTCAGAGGTAGGTCGTCTCTCTGAGCTCCGATGATAGCTTCGGACATTCCAAATTCCGAGTTTCTGTAAGAAACCGACTTAGAAAATTTCATTGCTGATATCAGCTAAGGCGTCAGACTTAGAGGTTCGCCAGGAGATGGCCTTCGTCTCCAGGCCATAAAAGACTCCAAAACTTTAAAGGCTTGTAACTTTGCTTCTACAAGTCCGTTTGACTTGATTCAAAAAAGGTTCGGTCGCTATTGACCTGCCCTAAGTGATGGACTACTTATAAAATTTCATAAGTAGTGCTAAAAAGTTGAAAAATTTAAATTCACTAGTTTTGGAGGTTTTCTGGGGTTTTCGACCCTGCTGAAGTCAATGAAAGCATTTTTAATGATGTCTGAGCCAGTCTTCTCATGCTATAAGCGGCTTTTCACTGAAAGCGAGCAAGACACGGAGAGTTTTGCTGTAATATTCCACTGACAGGGTGTTCCTTCGGGACGGCGGACAATGCCGTAGTGATAAGTGTGGCAAGGGAGTGTGTCATAGTTTAGACCGTAACCGCTGGGACAACTCATGTCTCATGTTGGGCATTTGACACAGTTCTCAACGTAGCACTTTGAACGCCAATCGGTTGAGTCTTAGCTATCTTGTCATGGGTGGCCTCTAAACATCTCCATTGCAAAACGCTGGTGAATCAAGCTCTCTACGGCTTGCTATCAAGCTGATCAAAGCAATAACTTGGGATGTTTCCTCAAGGTTTTCAAGTATGCGAAGTTCAAATCTGCTATCAGATTTCAAATTTAACTAAGTCTAAGGCAGCTTTGAGGGGTTAGATCCCAGCTACTGATCACTACCTTTGACTCGGCGTTCCTGTTACCACTTCGGGGCAGTGACAATGATGTCTTCAGCTGTAAAGAGCGGGTATCGGGGAAGATCTCTCACTTCCCTAGTGATCAGTACAAGGCCTTCGGGCTGTCGACGGGATCGAGTGCCACTCACTACACTCAAATCTATCATTCCTCACTAAGTGTAAATTACTGACTATACATTTGTCCTGCTATCAGGTTATTTTTGACTTGCTATCTAGTTGAATAGTCTCTTGCTATCAAGAGATTCACTTCTGCTCATAAAGCACATCATCGCTGTAATACCTCCTTTGCTCGAGCGTTCCTTCGGGACGGCGGGGTACTGCCGTAGAGGGATTGTGTTGCACGGGTTGTTCGTCGTTTGTTAGACCGAAACCTCTGAGCCGTTGCTCATGTTGGGCGTTCGACTTCATACTCAACGTGACGCTTTCTCTCGCCAGGTCAGAGTACTTCAGCCATTCGACAAAGGTTAGTCTTTATGATATGGAGTAGAGTGAAATGTAATTCATTAGATGCCACTTCAATGATTGCTCCCATGATAAACGTTGATGAGACAAATGAAATGATTCTCATCTTCCCTTTTCAGTGATTGAAATCTACTAACACACTACCGTATAATCGTCCACTATGGGGCAAGACATGATAGAACCTCCACGCGGTTTGCCCTGGGCAGTCTTCGGACTGGCGAATACTATCATTAAGTTGAATCTGCTATCAGTCAACTTGAACGTTGCAAATGAAGTTCGGTGTAATACTTCCTTTCGACGGGCGTTCCTGTAAAGGGCGGCGGTGAAACCCGTAGCTATGTATACCGCAAGGGACATTCGGCAATGGTCAATCTTGTTAAACCTCTCTGCGTCATGTTTGCAAGTGATTGCCTCTGTCTCAACGTAGTATGCATTCGCGCCAGGGCGACATTTAGCCAACTGTCGAAGGTTGCCTAAAACTTTCCATTGCATACGTTATGAGAACCATGAGTTCTACCTGTCTCTATCAATGAGACGAATTGATGAATGGAATGAAATGGGAGGACACTCACGCGCCACACGCAACATAACACACTTCTCTCTTCCATAGTCTAACAAGCTCTTTACACATGGATCGCAGTCGATTGCTATCCCAGAATCATGTAAGCTATCTTAATTTTATTTAACACTATTTCATCTACCATTATCATCCATATGAAATGTTATAAGAATTGCAAGTTAAACTAAGTGTGCTACTATTTCCAAATGAAAAAGTATACATGGTTAAATCATCCACTGAAGCCCCATTCAAGTAAGTCAGTATGAAAGCAAAGATAATACGAAATAAAAATTTATTATGGCATGTATTTCAAAAGGTCTTCATCGTCAATATCGTCCCAGAGTCTGCCTTCACACAGATCACAAAAACAGTTCACTTGCTTCAATCGTTCTTCTACCGCGAGACTCACTTTGTCGATGTACTCCCACTCCGCCATAGTTCGTGGCTGGGAGTTAGGGGTGTACCATTCCCATAATTGATGGAGGAGTTTGGTGCTGGTGATCTCCATCACATCGTCAGTATCGTACTGCAGATACTTCCACCTCACACCTGTTAGGTCGGGACACTCCTTCTCACATACACTCTCCTCTTCGTCATCCGCTGGTAATGACAACTTTCTAATGTTGTCGAGTCGGTATAATTTCTCCACCTTCCCCTTCGTTGGAGCGTTTGGTGCAACGAGCGCCTTTGGCGATGAGCATGGAGAAGAGAACTCCAATTTTGTGTTCAATGTTTTTGGAGGGCTTGTCATGTTGACTGTGAATAATGACTTTGAAATGTTTTCTAATTCTTAAGTATAAACAAGCAACCAATCAGAATGAACAGCCAATGAATGATGAATATGAAAGTATATATGCAAAGTGACATTCGTGTCATTTCACTCTGTCTTTGAGACGTATAAGTGAAGTGTTCTCTAGCGAATTCTATATTTGAGGCGTACAAGTGAACTGCTCTCTCGTGAATTCCAAATTTGAGACGTATTATTTGAGTGAAGTCTCTATCTTGTTGAAGTATCAACCTTAAACTTGATTTCGTTGAAATGGTAAGTTGAAAATTTCTTCACTCATCTCCCTCAAACGTGTGGCTAATAGCATCTTCCTCAATTTCAGGCATCAACTTCATCACCAACGCCCTCCTTTCTCGAGGAAAGTTTAGAGTCGTTGAGTCAAGGTAGGTTGTAACAATACACTGAGACTTGAACAGAGATGATAGAATGATTTCTCTTTCAGGTGATGTGAGTTCCAGCTCAGGACTCTCGCGACAAGGCAACGAGTGGGAATGTGCCGACTGCGGACATATGTTTACAAGGAAGCACAGTCTCCTTCGACACATCAAACAACGTGTGTGTCAACGCAAAGCGGCATCAATCTCCGGAGGTGAAGTTGATTCTGACGATGACATCTCCTTTCCTTGCGATTTGTGCCCTCTTTCTTTTGATAGTCACTTTCAGCGATCTTCGCACAGACTTCAACACACGCATGCAAATGATCACTACACCAACGGTACCTCTACCATCTCCCTCATTAATGTTTCACATAATAATTTAGTACGCGACTACTGCATGGAGTCCAATACTCAAATTGTAGATTTTCCTGAGTGGCTCCTTCAAAATTCTAACATTATCGAAGCGCTCTTCAATAATTTAGACAATTTTAGAATGAAGGCGCTCATCTACCTTCAACTAAAATATATTAAAATAGATTTTCAAACGGGTCAAGTGACGGAGAGAATACAGTTTCATGTTCCTTCCTCTTCCGCAACCGAAGTTGTAGACTGCGAGTCTTGGCTAAATTTTCACATTCAATGTTTAAAATCAAATGTAGATAAATTCAATGAACGCGACAGCGCTCTCATTTTTGATGGTGTGGACTCAGCCATATTCAAAATTTCCCTATTAGAAAGTCATGCAGCTCGAGGCACATTTAAACTACCAAAAACGTTGTATAATAAGAAAGCTGTCATCAATGTTGATTGTAAATCACAGTGTTTCAAATATGCAGTCCTATCCATCCTTCACTATAATAATATCAACGCGCATCGAGATCGCACCTATAGCTATAGACAGTGGGAGGATGAACTAGACTTTGAAGGTTGTGATAGTAACAACATGAAAATCAAAGATGTAGAAACGTTCGAAAAACATAATCAGATTAAAATTGTCGTTCACGTGTGGGAGAAGGGGTTGAAGGGTGCCCGCTATAATTCACGTTCAACTTGTTATGAACGTGTAGTCAACCTCTTATTAGTAAAACAAGATGATAGCGAGGAATGGCACTACTGTGGTATTCCCAAAAATCTCTCGCTTGTACACTCACTTGGGGCACTCTAAAAGAGGTGAACATTTTGTATGCGACCGCTGCATCCGCTCCTTTTGGAGTAAAGATAAATTTGAAACTCACTATGAATGGTGCAAGCGAGGTAAATTACAAATGGAACGCATGCCCAAAGATAAAATATTTTTCACATAGGGATAATGGTGACGAATTAAGTCCCTTGCGTATCATTTACGCAGACATAGAATGCTACATTGATGATATCATCCACAAGCCAGCAGCCATATCCTGCTATGAAGTATGGCATGATCACTTTAGGAATAGACAAAACAAAAAATGCATACTTGGCAAGGTGAAGATTGCATTTCAAAATTTCTAGAATTTCTCGATAAAGCTGCTAAATTTCAACAATCATATGATTCCCAATTGCAGCGTAAGTCACTACATATGTCAGATGAAGACAAACAGAAATTTGAAAGTTGCACATCGTGCCCTAAATGTCATAAAACGTTTGATGATGATAAAATTAAGAAAGTGCTGATCATGATCACATCACTGGTAAATTTAGAAACGCACTCTGCTCCAAATGTAACTTTTCACTTAGGTTGAGACGTCGTGTACTACCCGTCATTTTTCATAACTTTAAGGGCTATGACAGTCATATGCTCATAAAAGGAGGGTTGAGCCAGATGAAATCGTGGCAGTTCAATGTAATAGCACAAACGAGAGAAAAATTCATGGCAATGACAGCAAAAGTACCAGTAGATAAAACTAAAGAAAATAAGACAGTCTTCTTCGAAATAAAATTTTTAGATTCATTTCAATTCATGTCAGCGTCACTAGCTTCTCTCGTTCGAAATCTCAAGTTTCTTCCCATAGTCAAACTTTGAAGAAACACTATCCAAACTTAACGGATGACATGATCACTCGCAAAGGAGTCTTTCCCTATGCGTATTTTAGCTCAATGTCTAAACTAAATGAAACAACCCTACCTTCCATTGACAAATTCAAAAACGATTTGACGGGTGAAGATTGTCCAGTAAGAGGACTATGAACATGCTCAAGAGGCATGGTTAAAATTTAATTGTAAAACGTTTGGCGATTATATGATCGCTTACTTAGAATTAGATGTCATTTTGCTGGCTGATGTCTTTCAGGAATTTCGACGAGTGGCATTAGAAGAAGACAAATTAGATCCTATCCACTTTGTCAGTCTACCAGCCATGTCCTTTAAATCAGCCTTTAAAAGCGCGAGACTGGTGAGACCATTCATCTCTACAAGACCCGGAGATGTATAATATATTTGAGCGCGCAGAGAGAATACGCGGTGGTCTCACATTTGTAAATAAACATCATATAAAATCTAAACATAGGTGATGATCATATCCACCTAAAGTACTATGACCAAAATAATTTATATGGCAGTTCACTGTCTAAACCACTACCTCATTCCGAGTTTAGTTGGTTAAATCAAATGAGCTTGAGTATTACTCCAACACATCAAACATACTGAATATTCCAGATGAAGGTTATTGGGGATATTATTTTGAAGTGGATTTGATTTATCCAAATAGTATTAAAAATAAAACTGCTGATTTCCCACTCGCACCTGAATCTGGCTAAGTGACTGAAGATATGTTTTCACCATTCATGTCACAATTTCATAATAACTTAACAGAGTGTGGACAGCCAAGGTACAAACCATGCCGCAAACTTTTACTCACCCAATATGATAAGAAAAATTATCTCGTACACTTCTGCATATTAAAATTCTATTTAGAAATGAGCGGCATTATGCTTCTAAAGTCAGAGTCACCCGCATTAATCAAATTTAGGACAGAAAGCCTTCCTCAACACCCTACATAGAATATAAACAGTCAAAAACGATGCACTAGCACCCAAAATAATTTGTTGAAAAAGATTTTTATAAAATATTAAAATAAATAGCCGTTTTCGGAAAGACCATGGAGGATGAAAGAAAACGCATAAACTACAAAACTAGTCACTGATGATCAAAAATATCACAAAATCTGACCTCATCAGCACCTCCTTCATCGATAGAGACAATATCGATGAGGACGCTTATAGGTGGTTAAAATGAAAAAATCTGAAGTTGATTGTGCAAACCCATCTATATTGTGCAAAGAGCCGTTTTAGATTATTCCAAGGCTTGAAATGGTATCAACTCTTCTATAAAGAATACTAAAAACGTCTCCTCCTCGTAAAAGAGTTCGCTTTGCTGTTAGTGTGAGTGCGAGCGGAGTACAGATAGTTTCTTTGTTAGGTTTTACCAGCTCAAAAAGATTTAAAATGTTTTTAATAAGAAGTAGCTAAGTCATTAGATAAAATATTCTACAACATCTAACTACAATCACCGCTCATCCACTCTTTTTCACCATACTAAAAAACCAACTGTTGTTTTAAGATGAAACACAGGGAAAGTAAATAGATGAAATGATTCTCCGCCGCTCCCTAAAAAAAGTATTCCATGAAATTAAAAAGAAATGCAGATAGTAATAGAATCGTGCTAAAGGACTAT
>CAJQUW010014295.1:0-15036 GCA_907163375.1 Prostheceraeus crozeri
TGATGATTTTACAACTCATTTCGCCAAAATTTGTTTTCAAATTAAAACATTTCTTCTAACAAAATCATTTAATCATAAAATTTATAAAAAACAAATAATATGAGCTTTTTTGAGCAAAAACATACGGCAACATCTCTCTCTCTCTCATTTGGCAACAGTGCGGCTGAATCATTTGGATGATTTATTTTATAGCAACAATGCAGGTTCAATGAAAGATCGGAAACATAATGATTTAATTCAGCGACAGATTTTTGCAGTGATTTCAATCTATTAGGAGCCTGCTTTGGTTTTCAGCTGGTTTGCTTCAAGTTGTCTTCAAATGCTAATCTGAATGCTTTAAACAATTTCAAAGACGAGTGACTGTTTTGCATGGAATGTAGAATCCCACTTCTCCTTTAAGATTGTTTCCGTTGTTCTCTGCATTATCAAGGCTGATGTAGGAAAACCAAGCATAGACGGATCAACTATGCATTGATGGGATAGTGTCCTTTGAACCATACTTTCAGCCGTGGTTCTCCCTCCGTCAGCTTTGACAAATCTCATCAATGATTATCAAATGCTCGCAACTAATAGATCTGTAGCGGCCAAATATAATTAAATGTAGTAGCGCACCATGCTGGAAGCGATTGGCCAATACAATGACGGACATCATTACTGCCAAAAAGTGTCCACAAATATTGTCTAATAGTGTTGTTCATTAACTAAACTTCTTCCGACAGTAAATAAAACCGATTTAATTATTCGGCCAGCAGAATTGTAGTCAATTAACATGCCCAAAATGTCTCACTCGAACTACTTACTGTTTTGTTTTGCTGCTAGGTTAAGTTTGAAATTCCCATATGGTACCGTGAAGCACGTGGTTTTTTGTCTTCTTTAATTCTGAGAAGCGTCGCAGAAATGAAGGGGTTTGGTCTGCGATGGTGATCTCTAATTAACGGTGTATTCAGTCACAATTTGTTCTCAACTAGTTTTGCTCTTGATCAAGATGACACTTTGACTCACGGCGAGAGTTTCATGGGTCCCATGTTTTCACCCGAAATATTTATAGAAGAGAATTACGGATGTGATCCAGTGCGTGTTCACATCCAAAGTGTTTTTCACGTTAGTCTGAAATCTAGATGAAAATCGCTACCGGTAGCACTAGATGGCATCCTTAAGAAAGACTACCAATTATTCTTGCTACCAAGTGGTTGCACCGCCAAAGAAAAGCTTGTGTTCGCAAATCCGCCAGTGCATAATCTAGTTCAAACAAAGGTTCTACAAAAAAGTTCAATAATTTTCATGATCAGTTGGCAACAGTAACTTGTCACAGTGATTTGATTAGTGCTCCACAAAATGCTGTTTTGGACTTCAGAAACCAGGTATTTTCTCTTTTAATATCAGAGCAGCACCGAAAGAGTTCTGTTTTAACAGAAAGTTTGCTGAATTGTTCTCAAGACAGCGGCAGTAATTTGAATTTAGCTTTTAGTCGGATAGCTATCCATGCAGTCGAAATTGATTCCCGCCATCAAAGCAGCACAGAACGGTGTAATTTTATTTGATGGATATGTTTGATGGATATTTTTTCACGTATTTTATTGCCTCTCCTAACTTGTAGAGAAGGGAGGACGAGCACAACTCGTCCCTGTCATATTTAATCAAGTGCCGAGTTCAAAAGGCGATTCAAATGACAGTTATGTCAGTTGAGGGCGATTGAGATGTACGAAATATGCATTGCTACACCAATGTAGCACTGATTTAATTGCTGCTTCAATATTTGTGAAGAGATTATTCTATTTCCATGACCTTGCTCATCCATGTCTGAGGACTTATTGTTGTATTCTTGTAGCATTGTCGATGATCTTTTTTCATCCATGTACGCACAGTAAATTGATCGTACATTTTAGCTATGGAATTTTGTTGTTTTGACTGCTTTGAGTCTTATGCAGATTTCGCCAACATGGCTGGTTACAAACAACAAGCAAAGTCAGAATGAAAAATTGATAATGTACAACCATGGCCATAGCGGCCAAGATATTTGCTCAATTAACGCAACCAACACCACAAACTAATTTCAATGATCCCAAAAGATGCGCAATTCAGTCCCCATCCTCCTGCATGCCCTGCAACGGACACAGCAGGCTCTCAAAGTTGACCTAATTTCACGGATTTTACGAAGTTTGACCATCTCTACTAATTTCAAACATATTTTAAAGCATATTTCAAACATATTTCAAACAAGATAATTGAAAGCTTCCTAAACTATTTTGGCTTCCAAAACTTCATAAGTCTCCCTACAAATTTCGATTTATAGCCGGGGCCAGGAAGTGTACAACCAAACAACTGTCACTGAAAGTCAATAAAGGTCTGTCTGTCATTAGAGACCAGTTCAAAATCTACTGTAATGCAATATATAAGAACAGCGGTGTTAACTGTTTTTGGAGCATCGTGTCGACAGTTGAATTTCTTAAAAGAATAGATAATGTAAAAATACCTAACCTTCATGTATTCGATTTCTCAACCTTATATACTAATCTAGATCAAGAAGACGTTAAGTTACATATTTACAGTCTACCCGAATTAATTTTTAATGACACGAACCGCAAATATCTCTGCATAGGCCAAGACAAAAGTTTCCTAGCAGCGAAAAAATACGGTGGTTATAATAATTTTACGAAAAATAAGTTCAAGGAGGCTATTGCTTTCATATTAGATGAAGTCTTCGTTACGTTCGCAGACTTCACCTTTCAGCAGACTAGTGGTATTCCGATGGGTGGTAATTGCAGCCCACTACTAGCAGATTTATTCTTAGCGCATTGTGAATTTCAGTACATGCAAGCACTAATGCGTAGTAAAAAGTTCGGACTGGCAAAAATTTTATCTAATACGACTAGGTATATAGATGATTTGTGTATCATAAACTATAGTCATTTTAATAACTTAATTTTAGATATTTACCCAAAAAGTCTTGAAGCCAGCAGAAGTGGCTATGATAACAAACAAGTGGATTATTTAGATGTAAAACTTAAAATTGGAGAGCATATGATTGAGACCTCGGTATATCATAAAATCGATGATTTTGATTTTCCAGTAACCCTGTTGACATTTCCTGATAACAACATGCCTTATAAATTAGGGATTCGTGTGTTCGCAGGGCAAGTAATACGGTATGGTAGAATATGCTCACACATTAAAGATTTCATTAATAAAACGAGTAAAACATTGCAAATTCTAGAATCAAGAGGTTATGACAAGAAATTATTACGACTAGAAACAGAAAAAGCACTTCATAAGCATAGCTCCTTACTGCACAAGTTTGGACTATTTGCTGCACGACAACTATTTGATCTGTGTTCTTCCTGAATCTCCTCATTTTCTTTTCTATGAACACTGCCGAACAAGGAATTTTTAAAGTGTGGTCGAGGCTGCTCTCTATGTGCAGGGCCCCGCTCGGATGGGTTTGAGCGTTCAGGTTGAGGGGCCGAAACGCGAATCCTGTCCGAGTTACCTGCTGATGACCTCAGATACCCACGGGGAACGGATAATCAGTCCTTTTAAGGACTTAAATTCTTTCAAAAAACATTCCAAAAAAACTATTATAATTCTTAAAAGTCACAAAAAAATGTTTTCTTTCATTTATACTCCCTTTTTTAACGTTTCGTTTTAATATTTATTTCATTTAAGAGTTCATCATTTCATTTCTTGAATTTAATTTTCATATGATTTTATTTTATTTTTATTTTTATCATATTTTATTCATTTGTAAGCTTTAATAAATTTAATTTTCATCTATGGGTTTAACGTCTAACTTAAAACTAAGTTATTTGAGACAACTACAGATGTTTCACATGTTCAGTTTAATCTCCCTTTTGTTATGATTATATATATATAAACGTTACGTGACGCTGATAGGGTCCAGATGGGAAAGGCTTAAGTGTCATCACGATGTTTAGATTAAGGTTTAGGATAGCGCCTCGAATTATCCCTCTAGTCACAATTACATAATAACGTTTATTAACGATTCTGCTTGAATTATCAAGTCATTAGGACTTCAGACCCTTGTCAGGTAAGCAGACAATTCCAGTCTTGTGAATTATTAATAACTTTTTTAATATCAAGATACTCGTAATTTGGGTTGGTATTAAGAGGTTTTTTTGCGGTAATAATTTATTTATTTATGGCTAATTAACTATTTCTTTTTCAACTACCTAAACACGATTTTGTGATATTATAGCCATAGCGGCCAAGATATTTACTCAATCAACGCAACCAACACCACAAACTAATGCCAATGATCCCAAAGGATGCGCAATTCAGTCCCCATCCTTCTGCATGCCCTGCAACGGACACAGCAGGCTCTCAAAGTTGACCTAATTTCACGGATTTTACGAAATTTGACCATCTCCTCTACTAATTTCAAGCATAGCCATAGCGGCCAAGATATGACCAACAAATGACCGACGTCAAGCGTTTTACAACCACAGAAGCTGAAACAGCCCTGTGAATAGATACAACGTTTGACGTCGGTGACTTCTATTTAACAACTACGACGTCTAAAGAAATACCTCTCTTGAAGGACAAGGACCAAGGGATCCCAACATTCATTGGTCCTTCTATGATACATTATTCGATAGACACGAACACTTACGGTCATCTTCTTTTTGAATTACGCAAAATGATTCGTGTTGATGAAGATACTTTATTCATTGGAAGTGACGATGAGAAAGCCCTGAACGCTGCCATTTACTATGTTTTAAGGGAACACGACATTTATTGTGCGCTAGACATACACAAGAAAATATTGAACGTTGCCTACAAAATAAAGGTTATCCGATCAATTTCAGAACAGCTATCATCAATGAAATATTTCATGAGAAGAAAGGTATTATGTATGCCGATGATAGTGTTACACGATTGCTGCAGTTGTGTTCTGAGTGAGATACAATTGAAAAGAAATTAAATATTACCGACCCAGTCATTTTCTGATTGGTTTCCAAGGAAGTCGCTGTATCGATAACAGTATGTCTCAATTAAGAGCAATGGGTTTCGACAAATTATTTAGAAATAATAGACATGAGGCCAACCATAAAAGATTTTCTTGGCAAGAAATGCCACGTTTTAGAGTTTATAGATACTCGTAAGTTCAAGGAGCTCATTATGTTCCAACAAATCGAAAGAGTTCGAGCTACTAAGAATCTCGGTGACTATGTACTGCAGGAAGAATACAAGGAAAAGTATGACATAAAAGATCCTTCTAGTTTATAAACTCATCTAAAGTGTGATCCCATCGTAAATGGGAATGATTCCGATGATATATATTCCAAGTATAGGAAAGTAAATTACCGTGCAACAAGAAATGCATAGCAAAAAGGTTCCTTTACTTTGATAAAAGCTTAATTCAAATAACAGCAGTACAGAGAGCATCATTGAATTCCAAGGTTGCCGTGGTATGGGGATCCTGTGGGGATACCCATGGGTATGAGGTGGGAATTGCCATCCCCACAGCTCCCATAGTACTTCTATGGGGATTCTGAAGATTTTTGACATTCACTAGAAGCAATCAGAACTGACATCATATCACACAATCAACTTCGATGCTGAATTACAAAGTATCACGCAGCCTACCCATCTCCCACTTAAAATGCATGAAATATCAATGCTGATCATTCTCACATTAGCAACACACGTTCATTAATTTTGGATGATAATGATTCCCGGTGCGTCAAGGACGTCTGAAGTGGAAGAATTCTGCAAGTTTCTTTTACTGCAGAGCCGAATGGAGACTTGCAAATATTAGCTGTAATAGTAAAAATAACTCAGATAAAATTATTTGTGATATAATTGAGCTTGCGTAATCAATGCGATTAATCATTATCAACCTGGATTTAAACTAATTACGATGTAGAATGCCTGTTGGATCCAGCCCACAAAGCAAGATACATGAAAATGTTGAATGATTTTCGTCGGATACATGAACATTGTGATAAAGATTTCTCACACCAAATCATTCAACTGTAAGCCATCTACTCGCATTGCAGTCATAGTTATAATGAAAGCTCAGATTTTTCACTTGTCCATGACTTGTCAGAACTTTCATTTTCATCTGATAGGCATCCGTAACTGCACACTTAAGTGTACCTCAATAAATGGTTCATTGCGCTGCATTTCATCACCATACACAAATGGGTCAACATTCTCCAAATTCAATTCGGTGACATGACTGGTCGAGAAACAGCGAAATCTATATCTATATTAGTAGATTAGATTAATTCAAATCTTTTTCCTTCACCACGTGTTTATAGTCTATTTCTACTGCGAAACAATTCTAGACTTGAGATGCATAAAGAGCAAACTCGCTTTGATATTTTACTTCTTTATCGGCATTGATGGAGATAGAATTATCAATGATTGCTAAATTATATCAATTAACGAATATTAAACGGGAATATTCACTTATATGAACATGGCATGATCCACCTAGGAATAAACGATGGCTATAACACACATTGGTAGACCGCAAACATATAGTGAAGGCCTACGTAAGAATTTTTGATAGGTGACTTTTTTTGTGACAGAGTGACCATTTTGAAGTACTGGCAGTGTAGCAACATATGAATATTTTTTATTTATGTTCAACCCTACCTTTGTATGTTGCTTGACTTCCTATTATTTGAAAATAGCATGTTTCTTTTGAAATTAAGCATAGTTCTTTTGAAATCAATGTGTGTATATTTCTTGAGAATGCTTCGCACAACATGTATACATGATGTCATGTAAGCCTAGGTTTGATTTTACTTGATGTAGACCGGTTGCTTAGCGAATCTCAAAACAGTGAACGGTAAAAGGCGAATATAAGAAACATTGAAATTACAAAATAGCGAAATATAAAAATGGTATACTATGCCTACGCAATGGTTGAGTGTTGTGCAGAACTAAGCACATACTCGTATTGATATTTCATCTCAACATTTGATAAGGCCATGTTTCCTTTAGTCCTCATGTAGTTGTCGAATTTTTATACAAACGTGTTTCCTTAAGGGGAACAGTAATGCAAAAATTGTACCCCTCAAATAATCCTGTAGCGAAATGAAGTAAGATCGACATGGTCAATAACTAGGTTAGGTGGACCAAAAATCCAAAGTGAGTAACAGAGGAAGTTTGAAAAACACAAGCTGATCAATAACCGATTTGTTTCAAAAGCAAAGAAATAAAGACAATGTTGTCATACTATTAAAAAGAAACATTTCGAGTAAGAATTACGTTTACGGTAAACTACTTTATGGTAGTTTTATGGAAAAAAGGTGTCATGTCTCATGAATCATTAAGAATTAAAAGCGGAATGAGAAGAACCTATGCAAACTGTACGTGTAAGCTGGCAGCAGACGACAAAAACTTACGAATCAGTCGAGATAGATAAAGAACACCTATCTGCTAAAGGAACCAAATGATTCAGGCTAATGTAAATTTGTTACTCAAATACGTGTACATAGAGGGCTCTATTCCTTACTTAAACGAGCATTTAGTCAACTTATCGGTACAATAATTTCCAGCTGGCAAGTCAGAATCAAGGCTCAATACTGATAGAAAATGCTGCAATTTTAAAGAGCAATAGGCCTATACCGGAGATAGAAAAGAAAAATCATAAAAGTTACAACATGCAGTCGGTGACTTTCTTCAAGGACTCCCATTCCACATCTCTGGAGTCAAATACAGCCTTCGGATCGTTGAATGCTGTGCATAAGTTCCACTGAGATGGAGATATTAGACATCAATCATTCTGTACGAACAAGAGCAACATATTAATTAAGGGCTTATACTGTGGGGTGTAGGGATTCTGTGCGGAAACACACAGGCTTTTCTGTGTGAATAGGGTGAAGTGGGGATTCAAATATCAATCCCTACGAAAACCATGGTAAATTCACAGAATCAGAAATATCAGTCAAATGAATTTAATTATGCCGTGACTTAGAACATGCGAGTTATTGATACACCGACTTCCTTTCCTTCACGATTGAAATAAAATGAAGACGTAATTTTGATTGTGATGTTGGTTGCGTTGATTGAGTGAATATCTTGGCCGCTATGGCTATGCTTGAAATTAGTAGAGGAGATGGTCAAATTTCGTAAAATCCGTGAAATTAGGTCAACTTTGAGAGCCTGCTGTGTCCGTTGCAGGGCATGCAGAAGGATGGGGACAGAATTGCGCATCCTTTGGGATAATTGACATTAGTTTGTGGTGTTGGTTGCGTTGATTGAGTAAATATCTTGGCCGCTATGGCTATGCTTGAAATTAGTAGAGGAGATGGTCAAACTTCGTAAAATCCGTGAAATTAGGTCAACTTTGAGAGCCTGCTGTGTCCGTTGCAGGGCATGCAGGAGGATGGGGACTGAATTGCGCATCCTTTGGGATAATTGACATTAGTTTGTGGTGTTGGTTGCGTTGATTGAGTAAATATCTTGGCCGCTATGGCTATGCTTGAAATTAGTAGAGGAGATGGTGAAGTTTCGTGAAATCCGTGAAATCAGGTCAACTTTGAGAGCCTGCTGTGTCCGTTGCAGGGCATGCAGGAGGATGGGGACTGAATTGCGCATCCTTTGGGATCATTGGCATTAGTTTGTGGTGTTGGTTGTGTTGATTGAGTAAATATCTTGGCCGCTATGGCTATGCTTGAAATTAGTAGAGGAGATGGTGAAGTTTCGTGAAATCCGTGAAATCAGGTCAACTTTGAGAGCCTGTTGTGTCCGTTGCAGGGCATGCAGGAGGATGGGGACTGAATTGCGCATCCTTTGGGATCATTGGCATTAGTTTGTGATGTTGGTTGTGTTGATTGAGTAAATATCTTGGCCGCTATGGCTATGCTTGAAATTAGTAGAGGAGATGGTCAAACTTCGTAAAATCCGTGAAATTAGGTCAACTTTGAGAGCCTGCTGTGTCCGTTGCAGGGCATGCAGGAGGATGGGGACTGAATTGCGCATCCTTTGGGATAATTGACATTAGTTTGTGGTGTTGGTTGCGTTGATTGAGTAAATATCTTGGCCGCTATGGCTATGCTTGAAATTAGTAGAGGAGATGGTGAAGTTTCGTGAAATCCGTGAAATTAGGTCAACTTTGAGAGCCTGCTGTGTCCGTTGCAGGGCATGCAGGAGGATGGGGACTGAATTGCGCATCCTTTGGGATCATTGGCATTAGTTTGTGATGTTGGTTGCGTTGATTGAGTAAATATCTTGGCCTCTATGGCCATGCTTGTACTTTATCAATTTTTCATTCTAACTTTGCTTGTCGTTTGTAACCAGCCGCAAACATCTTCATTTAAGGCTCATATTGGAACGCTTTTGGGCTATTCTATGAAAAATGAATCCAAAATATTATTTTTTAAACGTCTCACAATTTCGAGTATTTTGCCGTTTGTCTTTGATGCAGGTCTATGCCTGAAATCAGTGAGTGAAACTGTTTTTGAAGTGATATCAGTCGATAAAAATAGAATGTGCCAATCTAAATCATTATTTCGCAAAATTTTTCTGCAACAATACATTTGTCCATCATTTTGAAATAATTTGTATTTTTTATCTTTTCACACCATTGATATAAATGCTGAATGTTGCATTTGATCAAGAACTTTGAGAAACTCAGTGGAAAGTTAATAATTTCTCGTAAGTGATTCAAAAATTTGAATTTGAATATGTTCAAGTCAAAATATCTCACGGACCTAACGAAAAGTACGATGCGTCAGTGCTGAAACTGAAGTTTTCGTTCGTAAATGATTTTCATCTTTTGTAAAAAGCAATTATGGAATATGTATTACTGCGAGGAGGAATCTTCAATTTCATTATTTTAGTTTGACCTCTGGGATTATCTTAAAATTGATCACACACAGCGATATGGGTGACCGATTAAAATTTCTTTTTTTCTAGATTTTCGGCAAAGTTGACGTGTTCGTAGGTTTTGTCTTCTTCGGAGCTACCTTATTTTCTCTTAATGAGTTTTTTTATCAAAAACATGATGCGCAACCATTCGTGTCAAAATTTGCGCCATGGAATAGGCTTATCGTATTCGCCACCAGTTCAGTTTGAGTGACAGGTACGAAATCGCGTGCAAATCTTCATCGAATTTGTATTTCAATAACATTCGAAACATTTAAGAACTCCTACAGCTCGGATCAAGCGGTCAAGTAAAAAAAATGAAACATTTCTGACATCGAAGTGGGCCTTTAAGAAATCAAATGTCGTCAGGATGCTTTCTGCTCTCACCATCATATGGCTATGTGCACTATAATTTGTTGATAATAATATAATTGTATAATAATCTGCTGCAGATAGTGCCAGTTTGTCTGACATCATGGAAGACCTATTGAAAGATGTAGACTGCGTAAGTAATATGACCACCCACTTTTAGTGATGCCCTTTATTACAAAATCTCGGGGACAAAACAAATGTGGACGCTAGCTGTCAGCCACTCCGGAACACGGCCTCTGATACTGTGTGAACTTGTGTCGTGCGCTGTTAGATGAAGCACGTCTACCAATTTTACTCTATACATGGAGAAATCATGACGTCTGCGTTAACTGTTCAACGAAGTCTTCATGAATTATATCGATTGGTTGTTTCTTTTTGGCTATTTTTTGGCTACATGTGGAGAAGTTGCATTCACATTGGCCGAAACATTACTACAATCAAAGGACATATCGGATTCTTCAGTTACTTACGACGAAATTCGCGAACTTATCATGGGACACTTAAAACCCAAACGAATTCTCCATTATGAGAGACATTTATTGCACACCATGATTCAAAAAGAAGCAGATACAATTCCACAGTTCGTAGAGAAACTGAAGTTGCAAGCAAATGAATATGATTACGGGAAATTTTCGGACGATTTGATACTTTCCCAATTTATTTTTGGAGTGAAAGATCAAGCCTTAAAACAAAAGCTACTGTCAAAAGATCATCTAAATTTGGAATTAGCAATTAAAGAAGCATTGCTTTTCGAATCAGTTAACGCAGCAACAGACCAGCAATCTATTTCTTCCTTGCATGTAAAAACTGAAAGAAAGCATATAACAAGAATCGGTTTACTAAAACTCGTTCACGCAATGTTGATAGCGATACGAGTAATCGGAAATTCACTAATAATTCAAAATTAAATCCCTGTCATTCTTGTGGTAAACTGGGTCATCATCGAAATGATTGTCATTTCCGTAATCACAAATGTAATTTGTGTCACAAAGTCGGCAGCTCCAAGTGGTATGCAAATCTTTACCTGTAAAACGACAGAACAAAACCAATTTTATCCAAATTTCTGCGGATAATGATACTGCTACGGCTCCCCGGATATTTTTTCATTGAGATGGTAAATTCTATCTCCAAGCTTTGGATGATACCGATCAGCATCGGTAAAATTACTGTAGAAATGTTGGTCGATACTGGTAGTGAAGTAACTGCCATACCCAATTATCTAGCCATACGTTCTGGCCTACAAATTGAAAATATCGATCATTCATACGTTACTGCTTATGGTGGCGGTCAGGTTCCACTCTTTGGAATTATAAGGGCGTATATATACAGTTCCTTGGTGACAAAAAATCTATTGGTCCATTTTTTTTTGTCAACAATGATGCTAAACCAGTGCTCGGCATGGATTTCATTCAGAAGTTCATACTAATTAATTTTGATTTACATGGTGGTAATTCGGAGGTATGTAAAAACAGAATGTTCCTTTAGATTACAAACGAGAAGTCGTCAAAACCAAGTTTCATTGCTTCATTTAGATTGAAAGATAATATATCATTTGACGGAATGAAGTTTCCACCACGATCCTTACCGTTCTCCATGAAGAGCATGGTAGAAGCTGAAATTCGACGTCTTTTGAATAATGATATAATATATCCAGTCAAGAATCCAGTATTCTCAGCTCCTATCGTTCCAGTTCGCAAACAAAATAATTCTACTCATCCAATCAGACTTTGTGGAGACTACTCACTTACTCTGAATAGAATAATTGACATTGACCGTTATAGATTACCTCGGTTAGAGGAAATTCTTCAGAAAATTCCCAATGATGGATTTTAGAACAGCTCGTAGTTGCTAAGACCGTATATTAGGTCTAACTGATATGTCTGCCCTTGAGCAGTGAAACATAGCATAGTATTGAAATTCAAATACCAGAGCTTCTAGACATTGGAAGCCCATAGACATTAAGAGGAGATGAAGACCTTACATAATGTCACCAAAGATATCACAATACCCATGATACACATAGAATAGTGAACATGCACATGACATTACATAACACCCCCACGTTAGCATTACACCCCTACGAGTACGTAAGTCTGTCGGGTGGCTTTCGAGTCCTAGTACCACGACGTAGTTCCGGGAGGGTTCACGTGCTACCTCGATATCATGATCAGGTGCCCCTTCTCCTGCATTCTTATCTGTCTCCTTTTCTCCTGACCTCGGATGTACTTGGGACTCGTGAACTAATCTCCCACTTTCATCCACATGTGTATTGGAACCAATCTTGCTTGCTATATTAACTGGTTGCAAGTCACTTCGGTGTTCCACATGTACATAAACAGGTCTCGGAGGATTTGGAAAGACTCGCTCTGAGCATTCAATGGAGAGTTTCGTCCGAACTGTTTTGTAAAAAATAAAGGTGGTAAGTATCGAACCTTGAGTATCAGGCGTCGTGTTGTGATTCAAGCAGTAAGCTATTGACACATGATCAATATTAGACTTGTCATAGAATTTATTCATGTAAAGCTTGAAATCCTGTATATATCTCTCAACTAGTCCATTTGACTGGTGATGTCCAGGATGTGTCTTGATGTGCCGTATGTGATTCTTGTTCAAGAATTCTTCAAATTCTCCTGAGGTGAAATTTGTCCCATTATCCGACACGATAGTCTTTGGCAGCCCAACGTATTTGAACGTTTTTCGAAGAGCCTGTATAGCCGATTTAGTCGATAATCCGTTAAGTATTTGAACATCAATCCACTTTGAAAATGAATCAACAATCAATAAGAATTTGTTATCTCGGTAATTTCCAACATCTATATGAATTGTTTCTAGAAATTCAGTTGACTCAGGCAAGAAGATAAATTTGCATTAACTTTTCTACGAGCATGCTTTTGGCACTCTGGACATTGTGATACAAACGAATTTATGTCCTTATCAATGGACGGCCACCAAAAATACTGGCGAGCAAAACGTATCATCCTAACAATTCCTGGATGATCACGATGTAGCAAGTGTAGTATGGATTTCCTTAATTTATAAGGAGGTACAACTCTTATTCCTTTGTATACAATTCCGGACTGAATGGAATACTCATCCTTAGATTTTGCATATGGTCTGATGTCATTTCGTAAATACTGAGGCCAAGCCCATTTATTATGTACGTCTTGAGCAAAGACAATGTTTTGTCGTTACTTTTGGCGATTTGGTGCAGTAAACTTTCTGGAGAAATCAAACTCATTTAATGAATTGATTAGCAATAAATTGATAGGAGGTACGATGCCTATCCTTCCTCACCGGGAATGCGAGATAATGAGTCAGCAACGTGCAAAGACCTTTCCTTCTTTGTATTCAATTGAGTAATTGTCTGCCCTTAGAAGTAAGGGCCCAACGTTGCAGTCCCCGCAGCAGAAACTCGTTCAGGAACACGTGTTTCGTGTCAAAAATATACTGTAACGGGTTTATGATCTGATAGAATTTTAAAACGTCGGTCCAGCTAAAAAACTGATGGAAATACTTAACACCTTCAATAATGGCAAGTGCTTCCCGTTCGATGTTTGCGTAATTTGATTCTTGCTGTGGAGATAGAACTCGACTGCCCAACCATACTACTTGATTCTGTAGTTTATCATGAGACAAGACATAACCAATCCCGACTTTTGATGCGTCACATGTTAAATACAAAGGTTTGTTTATGTCATACGATACAATAGCATTATCACGAATGATAATTTTCATTTGTTTTATAATTTCTGAATGTTTCGTGTTCCATTCCCAGTGACTGTTTTTCTTTAATAAAGTATAAAGAGGTCTGGCGATTATTGAGAAATTTTTACAGAATATGCCGTAATGTCTTAACGTATGATAGTATGCTTCTCAATTGATCTTTGTTCATTGGGTCAGCCATCTGCATCCAGTCGCTTATACGTTCAGGATCAGGTAACATCTTTTCCATTTCTCAAAATGAAACCCAAAAATTTGACTTGCGTCTTGCATTCTTTGACTTTTATTTACATTTAATTTAAATTATGCTTGACCAACACATCCTTTACTTTTTGTAGGATTTCATGATGTTGTTGTTTTGTATCTGTACCAATAACAATATCATCTTGGTATGAAGCAACGAATGGAATGCCTTTTAGAAGTTGATCCATGACTTCCTGAAATATCAAAGGTGCAGCCGAAATTCCAAATTGAAGCTTGCGAAACGCGAAATTACCTAGATGCGTCGAAATACATGTCAATTTTTGGCTATCTGAAGATAGTTCAACTTGCAGGTATGCGTCTTTAAGATCCAAAACTGAATAAAATTTAGCATTGGGAATTTTCTGAAGAATTTCCTCTAACCGAGGTAATCTATAACGGTCAATGTCAATTATTCTATTCAGAGTAAGTGAGTAGTCTCCACAAAATCTGTTTGGCTTTGTTTTTATTATCATTTGCTTCAAGATAAAAATTAAAGCGCTTGAAATATGTCTCGATTTCTGGATACGATTGAGGCATATCACCAATTCTGAATTCCAGAAATGATTTTTCGTTCGCAGTGGCCATTGTATCTATCCTTTATGCATTGAATTGTATTTAATAATAGTTAATTTATTGTGATCCCATCCTCGTCGCCATGATGGATTTTAGAACAGCTCGTAGTTGCTAAGACCGTATATTAGGTCTAACTGATATGTCTGCCCTTGAGCAGTGAAACATAGCATAGTATTGAAATTCAAATACCAGAGCTTCTAGACATTGGAAGCCCATAGACATTAAGAGGAGATGAAGACCTTACATAATGTCACCAAAGATAGAACATGCACATGACATTACATAACA